>CAHIKZ030004230.1:2172500-2340000 GCA_903632075.3 Acanthosepion pharaonis
TATTTAGTATTGTTGATGTTATCGCTAGCATTTTCGTTGAGATTTACCAACTCCACGTTTCGTTCAATTTCACAAACCAATTGATAAAATTTGAATGTTGATTTATTTGGAAATAATTTCTTTAATTTTATAGAACTTCATGGTAAAAAATGTTTTTAAGATTTTTGTTTTTCCTTTCTAACTGTGAAGAATGAATTCTTCGTATTTCTTACTATTGAGCGTGCAACATATAACTGGCCATATATTTATTTGTTCTGAAGACATTCAAACTATTTGAATCGTTTCGTCTTCTGATTTCTGTATAATTTTCGCAAAAGCAGGACGAACTTAACGAAAAGATATGCAAAAAACAGTATTACATTTTTGATACATAAGTATTTGTTATTTTAATCATTGCATTGTTTTTAGAATAGTGAGTTTATTTTGTATGTTAAGTAGTAAATCTTCTAATTCCCGCATAAAAATTAATGAAAATTTATTGTACTAATATACGCAGCCTAGTCGAATCAACTGTACTTTGTACTCTCTTATCAAATATCTCTTATTTGCGCTTCTACCCAAAATTTAGTTTCGATCGGTCAATGTATGGCTGTTTTAGACGGAGTGGTTAATGGACAAACAGAAATCACAGAATTTTATATATAAATATACCCCTCCGATTTCTTCCAGTGTCGCACTTGATTTTAACCTGTACCTCACTTTCTGTCTCTATATATTTTTCTCTCTATGTCTCTCTGTCTTTCTAATATTCTCGGATGCTCTACATGGTTTGAGTTTAAGAGGATTAGTGGACGCAAGTAATAAAATGTACATTTTTGTTTAAATTTAATAAATTTAATCTAATTTTATTTTGCCGCTAGATTTTTTTTAAACTAATTCATTTTCAGTTTTATTTAATTTTTGGCATAATTATGGTAAACTGGGAGTTTAACCCGGATATACATACACACACAGGTCATCGTGGCCGAGGGCTTGAGCGTGCTGGTCTTGTTCAAATTTTTGATCACGCTAGATAAAACAATATTTTCCAGAAACTGGAATTAAGGTCTGCTCAACATAGTTGCAGTATAAACAACAGGTGTGCTCCGTGGGTGTTGAATAAATGCGCCTGAGCAAACGTCTGCTAATAGACATTGGCTAGCCGCCCTAGTAGACGTGTATCCTCGAATGCGAGTGGCCAGCTATATATATATATATATATATATATATATATATATATTTATATATTAATAATTGTCCTAGTAGTATATATATATATATTTATATATTAATAATTGTCCTAGTCAAATAAGTATGTCTTATGTACAGCCGTAGATTAGGAATAGTGATTTTCCAAGCGCGGCTCAGATGTGGGAGAAATCAGAAAGTATGGGGCACCCAGTGAGGATCGAACTTACTACTCTGTCGTAATTGTTCTCGCTTGCTAGCCATTACGCCACGCCAACGGGTCCAAGCCATGGATTAGTTATATATGTATGGTGATTTTCCAAGCGTAGCTTAGATGTGGCACAAGGCCGAAATTAGGGAGCACCCAGTGAGAATCGATTTCACTACACAGTCGTAATTGTTCTAGCGAGCCAAGCTTGCTAACCATTACACCGCCTCGAGGTGCCCTAAAATTTTCCAAGCGTAGCTTAGGTGTGGCGCAAGGCCGAAATCAGGAGGCACCAGTGAGGATCGAACTCACTTTTTAGTAGTAACTGATCTAGCAAGACAAGCTTGCAAACCATTACACCACGCCGAGGTGCCCTAGGTATATATGTGTACTGTTTGAGTTTTGTTCTAAAATGTATTTCAAATATATTTTAAGAATTTTTTTTAGAAAAATATTTAAATGAAAGTTTACTTAAAATAAAACATGGCTCACGGTAAGTTAAAGTCGATCGCAACAGTGTAATGAAAGCTGCTTTTTATGGATCGGGCAAATTACACTGTAATGAATATATATATATATATGAAACGAAAATAAATTTCCGAAGATGAAAATAAAAGATTTTAATATCAAACAGTCACTTACAGATCAGGGGAGAATTTGTCTTCAACATAACGATAGGTCACAAAACATGATTTAACTCCTTATTACCTAACAGCTTGTTTTACCTAAGATACACCCCTAACGGATCCATATATATATATATATATATATATATATATATATATATATATATATATTTCTGTTTCATTTCAGTATCTGTGATACCAAGTGTGATACATGCCATACATAGGCACAAGCGCACCGGTACTCAAAAATTATTAAGGAAATATTCCCTCGAAAAAAAAAAAGAAAAAAGAAATGAATTATTATTACAATACGGAATATGTTTGTCCTTGGTACATCCGCGTCCTAGGTAAGACAATAAACTACGTCCAGCGGCAAGGCGCGTGAACAGGAGGCTTTGAGGAGTGTGGAACCATTTCTTAATTGCTGGTGTTCCTAGGTCTACCCTGACCCGGAGTGGTAGCACCTGCTAGGGTCCCATCTATGGGCAAATAGTTAACCCCCAGACTGGGGTCAAGAAACTATGAAAGTGTAAAAATACGTTTTAATAATAGAAAAACTTTTTTAAAAAATTATTACCAGCAATACATTTTTGTAAAAAAAATATTACCAGCAATAAAAAAAATTGTCGGCATTAAATAACCCATTGGAATTGATATGACGTAAAACAAAACAAAATAATGGGAATATATTTCAGCTTAAAATAACACCCAATGGGTTGGCAAACCGTAAAAAAAAGAATCAGTCAATCTTGTTGATTAATTGTAATCCCGTTTTTTCTTTCTCTTAAACCGGTTGAAAGCATAGACGACAGACCTAAGTCTATTATTTTATAAATAAGAAAAACAAAGGTAGTTAGCATAGTCTTTCTTGATATTTGTCCAGTTGTTGGTGGTGTAAAGAAATAGATTTATGACTTTTCCAAAAAAGTATTACTTCGAAGTGAACAAAACAGTCTGGACTGTAAATTGACTATGTCTTGTTGATTTCACTTTCCCCGCCGATAGCCCCATAATCAACTGATGAACTAAGGTCTTGATCTCACCATTCCCCAATAGACCTGTAAAAGCAAATGGCGGTTCGCAGCGTTTATTTCCAAGCGTGTGCTTTTGTGTTACATTGATTGTGAAAAATGCGAGTGTCCAACATATCTCTACAGGGTTGAATAGAATAAATAATGGCCAATGATAGCTAAGCAGGTGGTCAATATAATCTCTGAGTCATGAAAGGAAGAGGTTGAATATATGTTCAGCTAACGGAAGTGAGACTTGGAGTCGGTGTATTTATTACTGTAATTTTAGGAGGAAAGGGACCTCCTAAAGGGAAGTCAGGAAGATCAGGTTTAAATGGCTACAATATATGAAATAAAAGGTGTTCATCAACTTAAACTGACACCCAAAGGATAAATTATTTGATACCTTATATATATATATATATATATATATATATATCTTAACTATTAATATAAATAATAATTTTAGAATTTTCACTGAAATATGTCTGAAATTTGCCAAGTTTTCAGATGAAACCAAGAAAATAATACCAAGTTCAACAAACAACTGATATTAAAATAAATATATATTCCTGTAGTTTAAACAAGTGGCTACAGTTTTTATTCGTTCGGTTTTTGAAAAGGCATCCTCTAAATCAAGGTTTCTGTCAGCAAACTACGACCCGCGGACCGGATCCGGACCGCGAAGGCATTTTGACCGGCCCGCGAGCCTGATTACCAATGACTCTATTTTTAACATGAGAGACGACCTTCAAATGAAATTTGTTATATATCATTTTCCATAGAATGCCTACACATCTCTGTGGACTAAAAATATTAGACCATCTGCCAGTTATCTTTCATGAGTCTTATTTTAACAAGTTGCGTTGCCTACGTTTAATGTCAAATAATGGATACATATTTGTTATGACCCTTGGCTACATTAAAAGATAACAGAAGCGAAAGGAACGATAAAGTGAAAGAGGCCAGGGAGGGACTGACATGCGAGGGAGCAGAAATCTAAAGACAGTTAAACATACGCGCATTATACATAAATTCCTCATGAATGTGTGGATGATACCGCATGTGTACGTACGTAAGTGTATATGTTTGCAACTATTTGTACTCGTATGTATGGGTATGAGTGCTTCGTTTTTGTTTGATGTGTGTGTGTGGTTCGTTTGTGGAACAATTTTCAATAACAGTTTCAAACCTACACGTCATAATTCCATCCATTTCATTTCGGTTGATTTTTTTCACGTTGAAGTATTTTGACGTTCATGGAAAATATTTTTTGTTAGGTGTTTTTTAATTTTAGATTTTCTTTTGTTTTTTCTGATTTCTCAATGTTCATTTCCATTATGGTTTTAAATATCTAGGTTGACAGGGGTCTGCCTATGTAATTTTCCTTAATTTTTCATTAATGGCCTTCGTCCGGCCCGTGACCCGTCATTATAACACGATCCGGCCCGCGGGGTCGAATGAGTTGCCGACCCCTGATCTAAATGGTGGCCTCTATTCACCATATGCTGTTGTAGTCGATTTGTAAAGTTTTTTTATTCCTCGGAAGTTCGAGGGATTCGTTGTCTTCCAGGTGACATTCACTTGAGCACTGAACATGTGGACCTAAAATATTCAAACCATAGCAGTAACAATTTTCTATCCGGAACAGCATCATTCCGATGTAACATGATATGAACATGAAAATCTCTCTGTGTTGCAATTAAAGGTTCTCCCGCCTTAAAAGAAACCTTTCAACAGTTAACCAATGGTGTGCACCTGTCCAATCCATGTGTATCCAAAAATCGTCCTGAGTATGAAGATAAACTAACTGCGGCAGTAAGACCTGTGATCGAAAGATTGGATATTTTCTATCAGCAACAGTATCATTATAACGTAACATATGTGCATGAAAATCTGTTTCAAATACAGATTCATCACGATTAAAAAAAAACGTTTGCACAACCCACGGTCCAATCCCTGTGTATCCAAACATTGTCCAACTCTTACCTCACAGTCGGTGGGTGGGTGTAAAACGGTAGTGTCAGAGCTATGCCGTCCGGAACTTCGTTCCTGGTAGGGCCACCCAAGGCGGACAGGTCTGACACACACGCCGGCTAACAAGGGCTCTGGTGAAAATCCAAGGAGCGTCTGCATCGGCAACCGGCGGCTTCTGGTTGTTCCTGTCTCTGCGTCTGTGGGAACCCCGCGGCAAGCAAGAACGTTATCCGAGTAGGCCTGGGTACCCTACTTCTGTAATTTATCCCAAGAATCTTCTTCTCATAACAGGAAGAAGCCGGCTCAATCCGCCCAGGGTGAATGCCGCATCAAGTGCAAGTACAAGTACAAGTACAAACATTGTCCTGGGTATGACGATAAACTAACTGATATGATCACGAAAAGTTCTCTGTTGTAATCACAGATTCACCAGGCTTTAAAAATGTTTCAACAAAAGACCCGTGGTGTGAATCGGTTCAAGATAGTAAGTGATGATCTCTAAAATGAAAGTCAAGACATTAGCTAAATAAAAACCCCATTGTCAATTGTCTAAGTTAAATATCTCCACACAGGTGACAATTTAAAACGTGGTATTTCTGCCGCACCCTATCTTTACAAAAAAGGCAGTTTAATAAAAAAAAAAAAAGTACACTATTGTTTTATATTTTGAATGAAATATCTAAGCCACTTAAGTGTCATATTTGATAAACGCAAGGGCGATCATGTTTCTTCTTGACTGACTAGACAGAATTTTTTTTTTCTGCTGAAAGCTTCTTCCTGCTGTAGACTGGTTGCCAGCCTAGGCCATAGGACTCAGTCCTGCTATTCAACGCGTGGTTAGACGGAGAAACGATGTATTCCTACTTTTCTAAAGGGCATTTGCGTGCGCAAGTGAATGTAGCTAAACTGACTGGAGATCGAACTCGGCTTTCCGATTTCTCTTTCTATTAAACCACAATTTTACATCTTTCGTTTTCCGTCTTCTTGGAAACACTTCTCAACTATTTGAAGAATCATCATTTGTCGCTGTCAGTTAGAAGAGTTCCCTCTTGTGATCGAGTTATTTATATCTCACCCCAACGCCAGAGCTCAAGGTTTGAACCAACTATTTTAAAAAAAAAGTATTTTTTACGAAATTCAGACAGAAAAGTCAAACGCACTTGATGACTCTCATAAAATAAGGTACCTCATTTCATTTCAACCTCCATTTGGCCGGGTACCGTAAGAAACTAGATTTAGGGTTTACATCTAAACTACTGTTACTGTAGAGTATCCTTCAGTTATAATCCTCATTTTTGTTTATATCACCCCGTTTAAACTGTTGGATTCTACGACCTTCTTTAGATGTTAGGGAATTTCAAGCTGACCCTTTATCAGTTTTTGTTTTCAGGTTATTTTAATCCAGAAAATATGTTGAGATATTAGGAATTCTGTTTTGAAATAATAACGATTTCCTGATACGTGTTTTACAAATTAACTTGTAGTTGGTGTGGAGAAGAAATGGATTCATAACTTTCATATGGTTATTTGTTCATATATGAATATTAAGAATCCGAGACATTTTCCCTTACACGACGCGCACATCAGCTGGTATTCGCAAATGTTTAACCCTCGTCACTGACCAGACCCGACGTTGCTTAACTTTGGCGATCGTACGAAAACTGGTATTTAAACGTAGTATGTCAGTAGGCCGACTAAGAATACACTACCTATCCTAGAGATTGAATTCAAAATTGCTCTGCCACCAAAATGAAAACTTAAGGTTTAATTCGTTCTGTTATTATATAAATAATGACATGGCTCCATCACTTTAATTCAGACAGAGATATTAATATTAATATATTCCAGAAATGAACATGTTTCATTTCATCAAATTGTTAAAAATTCTTGAATTTCAGAGTCAATTGTTCTCGATAATTCTACGGTCAAAGATATTTCAGGGAGATCATAGTTGAAAAGAAAAACGAATTATATTACATTGAAAAAAGTATATGCACATATATGGTCTTGCGCATGCGTGATTATGCGCGTGCATGATAGTTTTCTTGCATGATCAAAACTTCGCTTATCGATAATACTTATGTTCGGTTTGGTAGTTATTCAAAGCTTAATGGACGGAAGTCAGTTGAAGACGATTCTGTCGTGAGAATATTCGTAGTTTTGAATGCACGCCGTTTAGAAAAACTGTTTTCAATATATTAGATTTCTTATCTGAGATCGAACACTGACCAATACAAAACCAATCGGACCTACCAATGACGAAAAGGTTATGTATCTTATTAAATGATTAAAAAACGTTTAGGCCAGTTTCAATTTAATGGCGTGAATTATAGAATTTACCTAACTACGATTAATGACTGTCGAAAATGATTTAGGTATCAGCACACTTCAAGTCGCCCTAGTGCACTGTAGTCTAATAGTACCGTAAGGAGGGTACTTCAGGAGCAGCTCTTCTATCCGTATCATTTGCAAATAGTGCAGGGTCTTTCGCCTTCTGATCACTCACCATGGGAGCAGTGTTGCCGCTAGTATTTTGCACAAAATACTGATCCGTTTTTTGTCTATTCAGTCTTGTTTTTGGGCACCTCGAGGCGGTATAATGGTTAGCAAGTTTGTCTCGCTAGAACAATTACGATTGAGTAGTGAGTTAGATCTTCACTGTCTGCCCCCTACTTTTCGGTATATATATATATATATATATATATATATATATATATATATATATATATATATATATATATATATATATATATATATGCGTATTACAAATATTTGCTTATCCTCGAACCAAGTTGATATTTGTAGAGTCAATTACGAACTACCAATATTTGTATATTCTCAAACAACATAAATATTTATCGGCGCACACTCAGATTATTGATGTCGTCATTACAGCATACAGCTAAGATTCACAGTTAAAATAAACCATTCCGGTTTCAAATATTAGTTCTCCGTTTTCATTTTATTCTTCATTAATTTCAACGTTATTTTATTTTATTTTTTTACAACATAAATTGTTTTTATTTCTTTACTCACTTCGTCGTCTTCTTTATCAACTCTACTGACGTCTGCTTCAGTCATTTCTTCTTGGATATCTCCTCACTCACCTCCTCCTGTCACTTGTACTCAATCTCTTCCTCTTACCACTACTCTTTCCCATTTTTCTCCTGTTTCTCCTCCCTTCTTCTTCCTATTATTATTATTATTATTATTATTATTATTATTATTATTATTATTATTCGGAGGATTCATATTTACTAATGTATTTCCATAGCTTTCAATCTTGGGGAAAATAGCAAGACCTTTTCAATTAGTTCCCGCTACATTTACTCAAACAAAGACTGGATTTAACCTCTGTGTATACTCCGTGTGCATTTGTCTATCTGAATGCAAACGACCGCGCGCCTCCGAATGCCAATAAATGCCGGAAGTCTGCATCTTACTCTGTTTAGGTCCATTAAGTCATTTCCATACAAAGCATATTATTAGGACCACCACTTCCAACGCTACCACAAACACCATATTTGCTACGAGGAAATATCATCATCATCATCATCAGCAGCAGCAGCAGCAGCGGCAGCAGCGATAACAACAACAACAAATAAAACAATAAAAAAACTACGGTATTTGAAATCCAAAACAGAAGAAAAGCTAGAAGGGTAGATTAAGTAAAAAAAAAAAATGATTTCTCTACAGATGAGTCCCAGTTCACTGTTCACCAATATTTCCTGAAAATGGCGAAGATTTTTTTCGAAACGCTTCATATATTATCGAACCTGCATTTTTTTTTTTAATAAAATTCTTTAAATATTCGTTTTTTTTTTTTTTTTTAAATTTTATTTCTGTTGTACACTGCGTTGTGAATATGACCGCAAACAAAATACCTTGAGCTCTCTTAACAGGTGACCTTGTCTCCAGGTCAGTATTTCCGCTCTTTCATGCCATAGATTTGGTAATTTGATCCTGAAATCTGACATAGACATCACATCCGGTACAAAGATGAAGAAATTCGATTCGAAGACAAACCACAACGTTAATATTTAAAACACATCTTCAAACAAATTTCAGGCAAGGATCTAAAGTTGCGTAAAAATGCCAATGTTTTGCTGACCAGCCAATAAAAAAGATTATTTAAAAAGAAGAAACTATAGCTGTTAGAGTACAGAGTGTAGGCCAATGATAACCATCATAAATGAGTAAAAATAGAAGTAGAACTATGAAATGATGGCAAGTGACAGTGAATTATATTGTTTAATCCCTCCTTCGATAAAATAGACAGTACTTCCATTTTATTAATCCCTTGTCAACTAAACACGTTATTCTATCTTACTATTTTACTAAGAGTAACAATAATTATCATCCGAATTCTGTTGAATAGAGAGCGCAGCAGAATCAGACCGGAAGTAGAACAGGAGCAGTGCATGATGGTCAAAAAGAATGGCAAAAGGAACGCGATATTTGTGCTCAGAATGCTATTAGAAATACGTGTAGCTGGGCTTTATAGATTACGCAAAGTCTGTCTATATTTCCGAGATGAGGTATTATGTACACTATTTACATTATTCAGACTATTGTCCTCATCTTTGTCGCCATATTTGTCACAACGTTTCGGTCGTTGTACGCTCCGGCCTTCTTCAGGTGGTTGGAATTTCGAACTGAACCCTTTATTTCGATCACTGGGGTAGACTGTTCTAGTTCCACGTGCCATGTTTGATGGATGTCAGCTATCAGTTATCTCCTGCTAATTTTCCCTCTGAAAGTTCTCCACTGCCTTAACCAGGAATTGAACTCACCTTCTTTTGGGTCTGTCACTGGAACTAACCAACGCCTTTATCCACTGTGCCATGTGTCCTTGATAACAGCAAAAATTGCAATATGAGCACTGGTAAAAATGATGCTGAAAACATTAGGTTTATAATACTCAGAAGTGAAAATTAGCAGGAGATAACTGATAACTGACATACATCAAACATGGCACGTTGAACTAGAACAGTCTACCCCAGTGATCGAAATAAAGGGTTCAGTTCGAAATTCCAACCACCTGAAGAAGGCCGGAGCGTACAACGGCCGAAACGTTGTGACAAATATGACGACAAAGATGAGGACAATAGTCCGACTAATGTAAATACTGTAGATTACGCAAAGTCGATCGATAAAATCCGCGACAACGATCTGTTAGAGCTGCTCAACAACCTTGACATATTTGGGAATAATATTAGAATAATTAAGAATCCATACTGGCAGCAAACTGCCTGCATAAAAAGAGGAATAAATTCAGCAGATATCCACAAACAGAAAGCTGTGTAAGACTAGGATGTGTTTTCATAACAGGATTTATTCAACCTATACATCAAGGCAATTCTTAGGGAATTAGAAGTCCTGCCAGGAATTATTCTTGGCGGCCACAGTCTTAACAACGTATCGTATGCAGATTATACAATGTTAATAGCAGCTACAGATGGGAAACTATAAAAGTTTCTACAAATGGTAGCAAAGGAAAGAAGAGAAGAAAGGACTAAATATAAATTGTACGAAGCAAGAATACATGGTTATCTGTAAACGAATGAACAAAAAATGCAAATAAAATATCGCGGATCAAACAGGTACAACAATTCATATATTTGGGAAGTGTTCTAACAGAAAATGGAAAGTTTGACACTGAGATCGGAGACGCATTGAGATAGCCAAAGATGCATTACAAAACCTAATCAGAGTATTAGGAGGTAGAAAAGCTTCGGTAGAAACGAAGAAAAGCGTACTGAACATATGTATGTGATATATATCCTCCTATATGGAACTGAATGCTGGTCAGTCTCCTCAAAGATGAATAAGAGACTTGAATCAACAGAGTGCGGTCTTGTAGAAATTTGCCGAGGATAACGTGGACCGAATGTGTGAGCAACCAAGAGGTTTTGAAGAAAATCGAAACAAAAAAGAAATTTATACTGAACATCATGAAGAGGCAGTTGAAATTTTTTTTTTGGGGGGGGGTACGTAATGAGGAAGGAGGGCTTGGGAAATCTGATACCCACAGGACAGAAGATAGCAGCGGGTAACATACTTGATGAGATGAGAACGATGGATGATAGAACAGGGTTTGGGAGAAATAACAAAAAGACAAAACAATGATCCAGAAGGGTCGGGAAGACGTGGAGGGCCATGATTACCTACGTCCTGAAGAATATGGCACATAAAAGAAGATTAAATACTATCGAAGCTACATATCCGGTAGATGTAAATTATTCTGTTTAACAACTGAGACGTGTATCTATTAAATATAACATTAATAGTTATGAGAAATAAGTCCGGATTAAAATTCTATTAATTTCTTAGGATGCAAAAAGAAAATTATGTGAGCAAGACCGTCCAGAGGCTGTAGGGTAACTGAGCCTTGCTTTACCGTGAAATTGTCCGTAGCTGACTATACGGTGTTTTTTTTTCCGGTACAAGTGGAACACACGATCGAAACCTGTCGAAAAACATACAGAAAGATGCTGAGGTTACCATGGACGGAATATGTGAGCAACGACGAGATTTTGGAGAAAATCGAAACAAAAAAGAAACTTATACTTAACATCATGAAGGAAGCAATTGTAATTTTTGGGGGCACGTAATGAGAAAAGAGGGCTTGGGAAATCTGATACTATCAAGACAGATTGAGGGCCAGAGGAACAGAGGAAAGCATACTTGATGGATTTAATTAAATGGATGCTAGAATAGGACTTCGGAAAAGAAAAAAAAACAAGAGGAGACAAAACTTATGAAGAGCTACAAAGGAGTGGAAGATGTGAAGGGTCATGACCATCCACGTCTTGAAAGTACATAAAAGAATAAAAGAGATATTAAAACATGCTAAGATTCGCCGAGCTTGTGAAATATGTTGATTTGCAAAAGGTTCCTGGAAAGTTGCAGATAAAATTTATGGTCCAACATGTTTCTATAAATAAAGAACATTTCTGCCCCCCCCTCACCACCAAAAAAAAAAATTTTTTTAGAACTTTGTGTACCGTATGCCTACGTTTTCAGGTTTATATACACGCCGGGACTCTATTCTTCTTTGAAGGAATAAGACAAATTCGATTAAGACCTTATCCCTTGAGCTCTAACGATTAATACATCTGGCACCATTTATAAGTTTGCCATTCATTATTGCGTTGAACATTTTTTGCCAAGTCTGGCCTGGCGCTTCCAGTATGCATTTAGATATTCGTGAAAAAATCCGAAGACTAATCTGCAATTTCATCGGACCTCACCTGGTATCTCGGGCGCAGTCATTTTTTTTTTCACAGCCGTAACGTAAATTTTCTGTCTCTTTTCTCTAAAAAATTCATGACAATTGTTCTAACGAGGTTTCCTCTTTGGTACCTCGATTTCACTAATTTAAGCGTAGAACTTGATTCGCAGCCATAACTCATAATCTCACGGTTGATATTACTAAATGTCTGTTTCCTTGCAATTCTTGCTGGCTTCTTGCTTTCGTGTCATCTAAAATTTTCAATAATTGAAATGCAACGCAACATGCTGTCTTCGAGACCCCTATTCTTAATATTGTCCTTTCTCTTCAGAAACATTTTCTGTTTCCTACATTCTCGTTCACTAAAAAGACGCAAATTTCGCATCTGAAATGACCGAACGAATAAAAAGGTGATGACCTCTCAAGTTTTATTTGTAAATGAGAGTATACATTTAACCATGAATGAGTTAAGATAAGAGATTATGAAAAATACTAATCAAACTAATAATTAGTCTGATTAATGAGTGGGATGAAATTAAAAAAAAAAAGAATATGTTCGAAAATAATAATTGGAGCCATAAAAGAAGATTTGAGAAAGTGTAAGAATAGTTTGAAACCGTGACTATAAACTTATATCACTAGCAAAATAAAATTTGAGTAACCACGAGGTTCAAATTTGTCGAAATGGAATGTGTCAAAACGAAGTCAGGAAATCGGCACATGTTAGAACATGAAATAGATTCTGTTTTTCGTTTTCACAGAGAAATTGATAGGCATAGGTTCCACCATGAGAAGTTGATATGCCGTTAGACAATCGAATCAGTCAAATCAGTGTACCGTATGCCTACGTTTTCAGGTTTGTATACACGCCGGGACTCTATTCGTCCTTGAAGGAATAAGATTAAGATCTTATCCCTTGAGCTCTAACGATTAGTACACCCAATAAGTTAGAATACGAAATAAAATTTATTAGAGAGATATTTTGTGATAACGGCAATCAATTCGGTAATCTACATTTCTAATAAATTTAATTTCTTCTTCTAATTTATTAGGAGCATAAATAATTAGCGACTAGTAGACAGTTTTTTGATAACAGATATCTTTTAGAAAATCTAGCATGAATGGGAAGAATTGTCAATTATGTTAGCATATACGTTTTAGCTTTGAAAAATGTCCCGTCTATGTTAACGCCTTCCCACCAAAAAACTGATTTCAATTACTCACGACAGAGAACCTTTTCTGTCTGGCATCAGTATGGCTGACACTAGACTTCAGGAGAGCAACACAAGTCTGCCTTCTTGGATTCTAGTGTTCCACCGACTTGAAACTGAGCGACTACATTGAATCATTAGCTGCATCTACAGTAAGGAAATATAGGCCACCTTGTCGTGTCAGAAAATATTTCTTGTTAGAATGCATTTTGTACATTTATAAATCTAAAATTCGTCTGTGCATTGAATATTATTGCCATATCTGGTCTTGTGCTCCTGCTGTACATCTTGAGATTCTTGACAAAATCCAAAGAAGGATCTATAATGTAAGCGATCATGACCAGTCACCTTGACTTCCTTCACTTTTTTACCAACGTGACAGGAGATCCCTCTGTCTTTTCTACAAGTGTTTTCATGATAACTGTTTTGACGAATTTTTGTCCCTGGTGGCCCGATTACATGAATTTAAGTGTGCCGAAGTCTCTAAGACAGTCCGATTTAATGTTTAACTTCGTTCTGGTCAATCTTGTGACACAGCTGGTGCCAATATTTTCTTTTCTCACACTTCTAACCTGTGAAAATTCCCCCCGTTTACTTGTTCCCCTGATGAGTAAAATCTTCAAAAAATTAATTGCAGCATCAATAGTTATCTTCTGTCTTTTTGAAACCCGTTCATCTTTTTGTCCTTTCTTCAACCCTCCCTATTCTCAGTCTCCTATTTCATTTTCCCTGTTTGCAACCCCCTGCCTATTAATGGCATCCCTGTCTTGCGTAGGGCGATATGATTAAAAAAGATACATCGGAGCAAGCGCTTTTGAAGATACGCCTGGCCATTATTATCAAAATTATCTGTTTTGGAACGTTGTGTCTCCGTGTTTATTAATTTCTACGCGTGACGCAATAACGTCGGCGTCAGCTTAGGGCAGTGTTTATTAAAAGAGTAACTAGAATTAAAATTTGGGACTCATCAACCGACATATAAAGATTTAACTTATTACATTGATAAACCGCCAGATTCAACTACGTGCTTTCTTTCTACACAGAAATATATTTGTCCCGAGCCAAATCGCTATTCTATAGCAACTAAGACAAACGCCCACTTGAGGGTGCCATCTTAATTTACATTTGTCAGTCGGTTGACCTAATAAATAAGCTAAATTGACAGAAAGTACAAAAATTATTCGTAAGCGATTCGGATGACATTTCGTTGCAAATTCCCAGTCATATTAAAATGCATTACTCATCCCATTCCAAGACCACTGGTTTCAAAGAAGAGGATATTTTAAAAAAAATGTAATCATTCCTCCTCAAGCAAGGCACAAGTGAATAGTTCGCAAGCGAATACTGAATGTTTGAGAATATAAGAAAAAATGTTATTAAAGAGCGAGGACAATAAAAGAACAGAAATTAAGAACACAGATGCTAATGATTGACATTACATTTAAATCTTTGAAGATCAATGTTGGCTGGGAAACAAGAAACCGGAAGAGACTCTCACTACCCGAGTAGTGTAAGCGAAGAAACTGTTAGCATAGAACTGCAGCTGTGAATGTATGAGACCTTGCTGCAAATCTAGTACTGCAGTTTACTTCGTAAAGTTTTGGTACTACATGAGAAGTTCACAAGAAAATTTGCCAATTAAATTTTTATAGAAAAGACACAGGAAATAGTCATTATGACGTTGGGAAAGTTACTGAAGTCGAATTTCCATAAAAAACATTACCGATTCTGCTTCTGATTTTATTAAGAACTAGCAGTAGAGCCCAGCGTTGCCCGGGGATGTAACAGTAAGAGATAGAACTAGTATCGACCATCAAAACGACTGAAAAATAAAATTGACAAAGATTATTGTTTAAGGTTGACGGACACGCATGTCTTAATTAGTTTTTTGTTTTGTTTTGTTTTTTTTTTCGAATTGGTCAAACATTGTTTTCAATCGCTATGAGTCTACTGATTGAATAGAATTTTATTATAAACAATTGTCGTGTAAATGGAATTTTTAAAATATTCTGAATGTAAAACTAAAGAAAAAAATATGCAAGACAATAAGAAACACTACCTGCCAAAAAAAAAGTGAAATTTTGTTGAAATCGGTTGAAAAATGTAGGAAATCCGATCCCATATATAAAGGAACACACACACACACAACCTGGGTTTTATAAGTATAACTCTAGATGAGTTGTCCCCCTTTCATTCTGGCGACACAATCGTGTTTTAAAATTGATTTCATGCAAAAACAATTGTTTTTCCGTTTTTGGCGCTGTCAGAACCACCGCAATGTAATTTTACGTAGTCCTGTGAAGTTTTGTTGAAATCGGTTGAAAAATGTAGGAAATCTGATCCAATATATAAACGTACAGACACGCACACACACACACACACACACACACACACACACACACACACACACACACACACACACACACACAATCTGCGTTTTATAATAAGATCTCTAAATATATAGCACTAGCCCATATGTGTCAGCAACATTCAAAGTGATACTTGATTTTACTCAATCTGAGTTTATCCAGGGTTCAATCCTGACTAGAATTATTCCTGAACGTCGTTTATTGCATCTGTCTTTTCTGAACTGTTATTTTTTTTACTAAAGTCTAATTGATCTTAGTTTTTTCTATCAACATATTTCTTAACTTATTCATTTACTCAAAACTTACTAAGATCGTTCCAATGCATTAATAGGGGTGTCACCCTGTTAACACAACTCTCTAAATTTAAATAGCTCATTTCAAATGTAAAAAAAATACTGTTCTGAAAATTTTGTTCCAAAATAAAATTGTCCACGTTGTCAACTTTAGTTCTAGAGGCCCAACATATCACACCATTTTGGAATCAGGTCGACCCCGCGAGCAAATTAAAAACATCCCGGACCGGATCCATTCCCGCAATTCTGAAATTTTTCAGTTTTCATTACTGTGATTGTTTAGTCGATTTTTACGTGATTTTTTGCGACAATTATTTTTGTACGATCACAATTTTTATCATTTGGAAATAAATTTGGGAATAATCGAAATTAATTGAAAAAGCCAGCGAAAGTCATTCATGAAATAAAAATAATTGTTTGTACTGAAAGTAAGGACCTACATACATCAAATTGTCTTTAAAAATATTATCCTTGATCTTTTAAAAGATAAGCTTAAATATTACTGAAATACTTAAATGCAGCGATCAATTTAGAGTTCTTCTGTAGTTTATTGTTGCCTATAGGATCTATTCCTCCCTAGCTATTGGGATGAAGGGCCAATAAAGAGCCCTCCACAGAAGATAGCTTAAATGCTGCTTAATAGGGCGGCTTTTAAGCTAATTCATTCATGAATTCTACACTATAGCCAAAGTTTCCGCCTGGGCAGGGTCTTTATATACCGATACAGGAATTAATATTTGGAACTCAGATATTGAATTATATAAAGATTCCAACGTATTTCTAATATTAGATGAATCGCCCGATAGAATTAATTAATTTAAGCTTCTCCACGGAAATATCTTTGTCTACAATCAAATGGCTATTCTCTGACAACTAAATCAAAAACCACTTGGGCGTGTCCTAATTTACCTTTGTTAAGCAGTTCAACTTATATATAAGGTAAATTGGCAGATACTAAAGAAAGGAATCAACTACGAATACGTCTGGTACCAGCTTCAGATTCTATTAAAAACAGTTACTAATGTTACTCCTATTGTTATGAAAGACTAGTTGTGTGAAAGGAAAAGGGGTTCAAATTTAGGTATACAGGATTTTATTCAATTGATTCTACCTGAATTTTATTTAGCGGTTTTAATTATGGTTTCTGAAGCGTTACTAACGTTATTAATATCTAATCGATTTGATTATAGTGGAATGAATAAGGAATCAGAAATCGGAAAGCCGAATTCGAATTTCAATCGAGTTCATTGCATTTACTTCAGTGCAAATACCCCTTGGAAAGTCTTGACTCAATCACTTATCGCCCTCACTATTTGATGAACAGTATATCAGACTGAGTCCTTTAGCTATGATTGGTAACCAGTGTAGCAGAAGGACAACTCTCAAAACCGATTGCCAATGAGGATAGTATTGGGTTGGTGCATAATTATCAAGCGTTTTTTAAACACTATTTTTTATGAAAAAAAAAAGAAAAAAAAAGAAAAGAAGAAGCATAACAATGCAACAATAACATTTTTGAATGATTATTCCGGAGTGTATGATTAGCGACACGCATTTTTATGACCTGAAAATAAAATAATGTTTTTTTTCTTTTTTTTTAAAAAAGTAAACAAAACAGCAATTTTTATTAAAAAATAAACGCCTGATAATTATGCACCAGCCTAATAATTCTGTACAGTAAAAATCTACTTGTTTTATTGAAATCATATCAACAATACCTAGCTTGCTGAAAACTGTAAAAATTCTCAGGGGATCTACGGAAGTAAAGCGTTATGATCTCAATGAGACTACGGGACTTTAGTGTGTGTGAATCGATCTAGCCTTTTTTCTATCATAAATAATTTCAGTTTATTGCCTCATATAGATCAAGAATATTTCTAGACAGGTGTCAATAGATTTTGTCTTTTGGCCATCTCTACCAAATTCCGCTCCGTCACCCATTCACTCAGGCTCGCCCTTTTGTTTATGCGTTGCCTTTCTCTAACCTGGTTCCTGCATTTGATAGACTGAATTCCTCTTTCAAGTTTTGGCTAGCTGTTTTGTTTTTTATTTATAGACAAACCCAGTGAATCAAAAAAAAATATTATTCTATTCATTAACTCTCTCAAATCTATAACCAGAAAGAATTTATCTAAACTCAACATACAATTTTTTTGCAACTAGATCTAAAGACTTAATCAATAAGTACAATAAAACCAGCCAAAATTTAAAGAAGAAATTTAGTCTATCAAATATAGGAATTGTCAGAATGAATACATTGAAGAAAACTCAAGAAATTTAAACAAGAGACTATATGAATAAAAAAAAAGGTCATTTTAAATAATAGCATACAAAACGTATTAGCTGATCATTGTAACAAAACAGACTACAATTTTGACATAGGGAACGTTACTATGACTAGCAGTAGAGCCCGGCGTTGCCCGGGGATGTAACAGTAAGAGATAGATCAAGTATCGACCATCATAAAGACTGAAAAATAAAATTGACAAAGATTATTGTTTAAGGTTGACGGACACACATGTCTTAATTAATTTTTTTTTTACGAATTGGTCAAACCCAAACTCAAACAAAAACATTGTTTTCAATCGTTATGAGTCTACCGATTGAATAGAATTTTATTATAAACAATTGTCTTGTAAATGGAATTTTAAAAGCATTCTGAATGTAAAAATAAAGAAAAAAGTGTGCAAGACAATAAGAAACACTACCTGCCAAAGTAAAAAGTGAAGTTTTGTTGAAATCGGTTGAAAAATGTAGGAAATCCGATCCCATATATAAACGAACATACACACACACAAACAACCTTGGTTTTATAATAAGTATAACTCGATATGAGTTGTCCCCCCTTCATTCACGACATGCCTCGTAATCGTGTTTTCAAATTGATTTAGTGCAAAAACAATTGTGTTTTTCCAATTTTTGGCGCTGTCAGAACCACCGCATTGTAATTTTACGTAGACATGTGAAGTTTTGTTGAAATCGGTTGAAAAATGTAAGAAATCCGATCCAATATATAAACATACAGACACACACACACACAACATGGGTTTTAAAATAAGTATGATTAAAAGAGAAAAATAATTCACTTAGACGAAAATCCTCCGGAAAGTGTCTCGCTAGTTCAGCCACGCCCAGACTCTTACAATATATCCCACTTTTCTAAGTTGTTTTACCTAATGAACTGACCTGTGAATATTACTATTTATTTTCTCTTCGTAAATTTCGAAAGCTTCAGGGAATTCCATTTGTTAATATCATTTTTCCTCCCTAAATCTCTTACCAATGAAATATTCGTCTTCGCCTGAACACTATGTTGTAATAAAGACAAGTGTGTACAGATACTGTTTAATCTTGCCGACGTTGTCCCGATTGTTATGGGCATCTAGAATTAACTGATTCTTCTTACGAGGATCTGAAAAATTATTTTCAGTAACTCTCTACTGTGTATCAGCACAGTCATCACTTACTTTTTCCTCTTATACCGTTTGATATTTAGGAAGGACCTGAAAATTATAAAATTATATATATATATATATATATATATATATATATATATATTATATTGGCTCCTGAAAAATTACTTTCAGTTGAGCTCTCTAGGGAGGAGGTGTGGGTTGGCAAACATTGATTATTATAGCTATATAGCGAGACTCTTCGTAAAAGCGAATTGAGTCACTGTCGGTCACTGGGCGTGTTTCTAAAAATAAATATGCTAAAATCCACCTTCATCCCTACTCGATGGTTAGAATCTCCGACTGACACCAATTCGATCGTAGTTAAAGGCAACTGGATGTCTAGCCACACTGATGAGCTGTGAAACAGCGAAACAGTCTGTGGATGACGTTATATATATATATATATATATATATATATATATATAAGAAGTCTAAAGAAATAATCAACAAAAGGGAGGAGACAAGTGTTGAGAAATCTTTCTATCGTTCAGTCTCCATTCATCGCTAGCAGGTAAACCTGAAGCAAAAACTACTACTAATACTACTACTACTACTACTACTAATAATAATAATAATAATAATAATCAACGTAAATGTTTCAGATGACTGTAATATCAAAGTCAAACAAATTGAAGAGCATAAAAAAACTAGACAACGGATTGACGCATCCAGAACGTGTAGCATTCAGGCCATTGCAGTCCCAGATTTTTGGGGTGTTGGGCTCTATAACAGCGAATCTAAATACGTCAATTAAGAAAACAATGCCTATTATCCAGTCGCATCAGATGGATACATTGTTTTGCTCTGCAATTTTTCTGCGAAAGGGGGCTATCGGTTTGATGTCGTACAAATGAATGGAAACACCCTTAATTCAAGTTTGGTTGAAACGTAAAACAGTGTGGAAGAAGTGAAAATAATAATAATAATAATAATAATAATAATAATAATAATAACAGCACTTAGAACCTGTGACAATTTTATGGGACTTGGCAATATACAGAGACAGAACAATCAAAGCGAATCACCCAGAAATCGAGATCAATACCACAAAAAAATTAAATGCTTTCTTATTGATATGACTGCTTCTGCAGATTTTAATGTATCTTCGAAGATCTTCAAAATCTATCAAAATACAGGGATCCTGAAGTGGAAATCTAAAAATGTGGTACGTAAGCTCATCAATTGTTCCAGTTGGATTTGGAGATTTCTGTTTGACTGGAAAACTGTTCCGATAAATTCAATGAAGGGAACATTGGTCGACCATGCCTTAAAGAAATTAAAAGAATTGTACTCGTTATGAAGTAAAAACTGTGTGGTCTATGTTGTTTTTTTTTTTTTTTACAAAATACTCAGTAGAAAATGTCATGATGCCATTTCTAAGCTTAAGGCTCTGGCTGAGGCCAGAGGGAAATGTGTATACAAAAAAATAAAAAAATAAAAAAATATAATAATAATAATAATGTGACGTCGTCCCCCGGTCGCAGCGTCGACTGTGTCGTTCGATCCCGGTCGCGGCGCCAATTGTGACGTCACGTGCTCCCCAGGCTCTGATATCCTGGTCAGGGACAGCACCAACTGTGACGTCTTCGCCGCGGCGTCAGCTGTTCGCTCCTCGCTGCTCCAAACGTGACGTTCTAACCCTTTGGTTAGATTGATTCCCAACCCGCTTCCAACGCCTGGTTACCAGGGTAACTGCACTGATCTCCAGTCTGCCTACCCACTTTGTGAATTGATCTTAGATAGACGAGATCAAACAGGGGTTGGGGCCGTAATGCAAGTTGAGTCCAACGGGGGTGATAACACACAATTATGTATAAAAGAAAATACAACAAAAACTCACAAGGTCCAACGTATCAAAGAAAAAGGTAACAAACTTTTTATGTCTATTTTCTCGGTACATAGGACTATGTCTACCTCCCGACCCGTTCTGTGGATTGTGGCACGACGCTTTTACTAGGAAACTTTAAGGCTTCAAGTTGTCCGCTCTCTAAGAAATTTGTGTTTCGGTGTGTCTTTGGACGAAAGTCGAAAAAAAAACTTATTTCTGTGGTCTTGATTCTAAGTCTCTCTTCAAACTACTTGTTCTTGGTTGAAGAAGTGTCCAGAAGTGTGCGTGAATCTTGGTCAGCTATCTTGACGCGGTTTCAACACTGGGCGCTCATCTCTGCTTGTCGTCCAAGGTTCAAAACTTCTCGCCAGGGTCCGCGGCTCAATCTGACTTCTCTCCGGCTTGGGTCGAACAAACTGAACTCTTTCTTTCCAGAGTCTGAATTACTGGTCACTCATCTCCGCCGTCGGTGCGCTAACTAACTTCTTCTCTTCGGCTTGGGTCGGACGAACTTCTTCACTTAGGCCAAACGAACTGGCCTCTCTTGCCCGCAAGGTGGGCGACCGAACTCGGGCCGCCGTCCGCGGTTCCACACCGCTTGCCGTCTTATTTCGCCAATGACGTCTTTAGTCGGGCGTGGACAGTCCGTGGCCCTGCCCTGGGAAAGAAACATCTTGCTTGAAAAACAAAAATATTAATTTAAATCGCCCTTATCATGAGCGACCGTGATGACACTTTCGGCTTTTTAACACGTGGCATTTGTCAAGCAGTCTATCGCTAATTGGATATGATCTAAGAAAGGAATTTCTCAGACTCGTTGGCGTTTCTGAACGGAATAAAAATATTTCAATTTTCCCTCCGCTCGAAGGTCTGATAATAAAAATCTTTATTATCTCAAAAAAAAATTTCAGCGACAACACTTTGTGTGGGCTTGTTCTAATTCTGGAGACTGTCTGTATTTTCGTATTAATGGTTTGTCTTCATATCCTTAGATACACTTCCCCATCCACTTAGACCTTTACTATCGTTCCAATGACACACTTCCCACTTCTTACTTATCAATATTTTCATTGTCCCTAGACTTCGTTTCTCCTTTTCCTCTTTTCTTTCTTTTCCCTTGGGTGACAACCAATTGATAACAAACTTCCATTTTTCGCGGATCCGCGGAAATCGGTCAGATGCTTGACCTGAATATTTTTCGACACCTGTTATCTGTCAGCCGTGCGTGTGTGTGCTCGCCTATGACCTGTTTTCGTATTATTTTTTATTTCTTTCTTCTTCATTTTCTCTTTCCTTCTTCCAGATCGCTTGAATGTAAAGAAAGAATTATTCTTAAAACCCAAAATATTTTTCGGCCTTAAATAATTATTAAATGGTTGATAAACCGTAAAAAACAAATCATATATCTATGAATATTTCTCTCAGCTCGTCAGGTATGCATGGTGCCACAATAATAATAATAATTGACACAATTGATAAATAAAGACGGTTTAAGAAATACATCGACCTACAGATCGAAGTTGTAATAATGTGGAGCGTCAGTATTAGGGAGCTGTCATCTACATCACAGAACTTAAATACATACATTATGAAAATCGGAATAAATCCTTGTATTCCATCACTTTAGAAGTCTACGTTGGTTGACGGTGTATATATTCTGCGAAATATGTTATATATTTGAGATTCTATGACTTAACTGAGAACACCCATAATACAAGATCGGTTGAAACCGGAAAAACTGTGGAACGATAGAAAATACTACTACTACTACTACTAATAATAATAATAATAATAATAATAGTAATAATAATAAGAAGAAGAAGAAGGAAGAAAGAAAGAAAGAAATAAAGAAAGTAAAGAAAGAAATAAAGAAAGAAAAAAGAAAGAAAGAAAAGTAAGAGAAAAAAGAAAGAAAAAGATAAAAAGCTCTTGTGAAAAGTAAAAACTCGTCATGACTGCATTCTATGAAGCTTAACACAAACCACAGTAAAATATCACTCGTCAAACATGACATTTGGTGAGAAAACTTTGGACAAGTAATTAGAAAGTACAGAAATGAAAATAAACTTACCAATGTAAGAAGTTACATCATGAGAAATAACCGATTGACAAATGTTTAAATTAAAGAAATAAAAACTAGAAGCAGAATAGGTGAATTAACAGATAATGAAAGAGAACCAGAAATACTAACATGACACAAACTGCATATCATAATGAAGAAACTGAGATACACAATAATCCCTGTGAAGATAATGCTGAAAGTGTACAAGAGTTGGAAAGGTGTGATTTTATTCTCTTACAAGCCTGCAATAAAGCAAGTCCCAAACACATCGAAAAGAATTATTTTCTGGAAAACAAGAATAGAATACTAAAAGCCAAGGAAGAAATCATATAAGTCAGACACAAAATATTGAAATGGAACAATTCCCAAAATTACAAGCAACAAAGCAGAACCTTAAAAAATATTAAACTCTACAATGCAGCACTGAAATTAATTCTGGATGAAGTAAACACACATATAAGACTCAACGAAGCAGTATATGTATCTGCAATAGCAGCAACTAAAAAAATAAGAAAAGGTAGTCTCACTGACATTGGAAAAATCGACAAAGAATTTGAAGTGAATTATCAGTACTCGATTAACTGGCAAGAGTTACAAATGTAAGGACTGGAAATGGCAGACGAGCCATAAGTAAATACAAAATAGAAATGAAAGTGCTATCAACTAAAGAAAAAGTAAAGCAAACAATAAAACTGAAGGCTCAATGAATCAGACACTATGAAATAAACTCAATATTCTACAGACAGATATTTTAAACCGTTGCGAAGACATTTTACAGAGAAACAGTCAAACAAAAGAATTGAAGAGACAAACCCTTAACAGTAGAAGAGGTTATACAGTTCTGGGGAAAATATGGGGTTGCCCTAGTGAACATAAAGAAGCAGATTGAATTATGCAAGATGGAGAAGGGATGAAAAATAAACCACAGCAAGCATGGACTGGAATTACAGAAGAGGATTTTGAATGTGCACTGAAAACAAAGCACTCAAATAGAAATCTGCAATAATGGATAAAATAAATAGATTTAAGCTCTATTATCTAAATACAGCGTACAAACCGAATTTCAAGAAATGGTCAATGATCCTTGTTATGGTACGATCCACCTAAATTTACATAGTGGAGTACCGACCATATAAATATGGGTTGGTACCGGGAAGACGAGGAAGTATCAAGAGATCCAATCCAGAGACTCTGCCCGACTGCGATTAAGTCAACCCATTCTACCGGAACAGTCTTCCCAAGAATATACCAAAACTAACTGTAAATATTGTGTACCTGTTCCTTGTTTCAATACATTTTTTTTACGTACATTTTTTGTATTATTACTATTCCATGCTTATCCAAGCTTCAACAATGGCGACGAGGATGAGATCCCATTGATATAATGTATGATATGTTTCAGGTAAAACCTCCACAGAATACTCCTGAGCCAAGAAGATCCGGTAGGAAACGGAATTTCACGGACCCATTGCACGTGAATCCAAAACGGAAAAAATATTAAAATTAGGCAAATGGATCTACAAAGAAATAGCCATAATCATCAACCCATATAGGAAGCCAATTTGAAATCCAAAAGGGATTCCAAGGTTTGGGAGTGGGGTGTTGTGGTACGATCCACCTAATTTACATAGTGGAGTACCGACCATATAAATATGGGTTGGTACCGGGAAGACGAGGAAGTATCAAGAGATCCAATCGAGAGAATCTGCCCGACTGCGATTAAGTCAACCCATTCTACAGGAACAGTCTTCCCAAGAATATACCAAAACTAACTGTAAATATTGTGTAGCTTTTCCTTGTTTCAATACATTTTGTTTACGTACATTTTGTGTTGTATTATTATTATTCCATGCTTGTCCAAGCTTCAACAATCCTACTAAAATTCCGGCCTGCGTAATCAACGCAATTACCTTCCTTCTATCCAAAAAGGAGGCGACACATGTTCCAAAAAACTACAGACCAATTACATGTCTTCCCACTATTTACAGACTGTTGACATCTATTCTGACAAAACAGATATATTCCTTCTTAGAAAAAAATGCCATGCTACCTCTTGAACAAAAAGAGTGCAAACATGGCTCTTACGGGTGTAAAGACCAATTACTTATTAATAGGATGATCATGGAAATCTGCTTCTATACAGAGAAAAATCTCAGTGCTGCCTGGATAGATTACCGCAATGTATTCCATAGTGTATCCTATTCCTGTATCTTTAAACATATATAAGGTTTCAACCCTCGTCACTAACAAACAAAGCATGTCGATATGGAAAACAACACCTCACCTCAGTCATATAAATTGAATATATAAGTCTCGTGAAATAAATAGCAACAGAGGATTATTTCAATGTGACTCTGTGTCTCTTCGACTAACAGCATTAACCAGCGAACTTAACAGGACGGAATATGACCATAAGATATCTCAAAAGAAAATAAGCCATTTATTTTACATGGATGACTTAAAGTTGCATGTTAAAAATGACAATTAGCTGGAAGTTTTCCTTTAAAAGATAAACAGTAAAATGTTTCAGCGATGACATTTGAATGGAATTCTTGTTGGATAAATGTGCTAAAGTCACAATTTTACGAGGATCACCTCCTCTATTAGCTTCGAAAGTGGGAGTATCAATAAAATGTTTAGAGTAAGAAGAAGCTTATAAGTACCTCGGTGTAAATGAGGGTGAGGGGATTCACCATAAACAATGAAAGAAATTATGCGAAGAGAGAAATATAGAAATGTGCGACTGATATTAAGAACTGAAGTGAATTCTCAGAACAGAATTATACTCATTAATTGTCTTACCATCCTAGTGGTTCAACATATCTTCGACATCTTGACCTGAATTCTAAATGACATCAGACGAATGGATTCTAAACAAGAAAGCTTCTTTCTAAGCATAATATGCATCATTCAAAGGGAGATACAAATCGTCTTTACATACCCCGTAAAGAAGGTGGAACAGTTCTTAGTTGGAATTGTCGTACAACAAATGGACTATGGACTTACTGACATACATGCAAACAACTAAGAACTATACAATACAATTAGTCAAACAACACGAAAACAGAAAGAAAAAATATTCAATCCTGAAAGAAGGTTGTAATTACAAACGAGATTTACATTTAGTAGATTCGGTAGAAAACCAAACCAGAACCCAAAAACCAACTGTTGCAGCAAAATATATGAAAAAGTAATCCAATGACAAAGCTCTTGAACAGATGAAACGACACTGGCAAGACAAACATCTGATATAGGCAATATCCAGCACATGATAATAAAGACGATTTTAATAAAGTTAACACAATTATCGATGGTTACGAGTATCTGGATTAACAGCTAAAACGGAAAGCTTTATTCTGGCAGAGTCTTTTCACGAGCAACTTTCAGTCAAAATATCATACATAACAGTTTGGATCCAAAATGCGGGTCCTGTGGCAAATATCAGGTAACCATAGACACTATAATCCCTGGATGCTCCATACATGCGCCAAATGAGTATAAAATCGTCACGAGAGAGTGGGGCAATATTTTGACTGGACAATGTGTAAACACTTTGGAAAAGATGTTAATAAACACTGGTATGAACATCATCCAGCATCGATTAGAGAAATAGAAGACATCACAATTCTATGGGTTCACACAACTTTACAGACAGGGAGGTTGAAGCAAATAGGCCGGACATAATTGACAAAAACCGAATAGAAAAGAAAAACTTGACTACTCATTGATGTGGCTTGCCCAGCGGACTGTAACATAGAAACCAATGAATTTGAAAAACTATCGAAGTATAAAAACCTGGAAGAGTCTGTCTATATTTCTGAGATGAGGTATTATGTACAGTATTTACATTAATCGGACTATTGTCCTCATCTTTGTCGCCATATTTGTCACAACGTTTCGGCCGTTCTACGCTCCGGCCTTCGTCAGGTGGTTGGAATTTCGAACTGAACCCTTTATTTCGATCACTGGGGTAGACTGTTCTAGTTCCACGCGCCATGTTTGATGGATGTCAGTTATCAGTTATCTCCTGCTAATTTTCCCTCTGAAAGTTCTCCACTGCCTTAACCAGGAATTGAACTCACCTTCTTTGGGTCTGTCACTGGATCTAACCAACGCCTTTATCCACTGTGCCATGTGTCCTTGAGGATAACTGATAACTGACATCCATCAAACATGGCACGTGGAACTAGAACAGTCTACCCCAGTGATCGAAATAAAGGGTTCAGTTCGAAATTCCAACCACCTGAAGAAGGTCGGAGATACAAGGGCCGAAACGTTGAGACAAATATGGCGACAGAGATGAGGAAAATAGTCCGACTAATGTAAATACTGTAAAAATCTGGAAATAGAATCAGAAAAATCCCTGGAAATCCCAGCTTGAGAGAAATAAAAAAAAATGTCTTGATAAGTACTGCGCACACTCTCAGAAGAACTTAGCTAATGAGATTATGGAAGTTAGATAAACAAATAGTGAAATGTAGCCATATACACCACTACCTACCTTAAGTCTTCTCGCAAATTTGCTATATGTGACCAAAGCAGAAATCGAAATATATTAACAATAATAATAATAATAATAATAATAGTAAGAAGAAGAAAAAGAAGAAGAAAAGAAGAAAGAGGAGGAGGAAGAGGAGGAAAATGCTTACAGACAAATATTCATACAGGATTGGTGTCAGAGAGGATCCAGCCTGGGCTAGAAAAATCTGTCACCGAAACAAACTCTTCCGACAACTATGAGACTCCTGATCACAAAACTCGGACTAACTCCAAACTTGGCCCAAGTGAGTCAATGCCAAATCAATAAAGCCAACGAAATGGAATCGCATCCTTTTTCACCTCACTCAAAAATTCACAAAAGAGCAACACGGATCAGACGTACTAAATATGGTGAACTATAGTAGGAAGTGGAACAAGACATTATCTCAACACAAACATGCTTGGCAATGTCCGCAGAGACATCGTGCGAAATAAAGAAAAAAACGACACTCACATACAGAAATATATTAGATAAAATTAAATATAAGACAGAATACAATAACTCATCACGCAAACAATAATGAAGTAAGAGTGTAAATAAATAATATGACAGAGGATAAAGTAAAAAGTAAAATAAATTAGATACGAAATAATGACCTATCAGGAAGTAAAACTGAAGAATTTATCTGCGACATAAACAACTATGTTATGTCACAGAAGACGAACAAACAATATTACAATTCCTTGAAAATAACAGAGATGAAATCACTGAAGCGAAAAACCACATCATTCAAATAATCACCAGAGTAAAAAAAATCTATATGACAAAGTCTAATAAATATACTGTGTAAACATACAAAGTTGCGTGGCAAATGCTATTAATGGACAAACCATTAGTAAGCATGACAGAAGTAACTAATGTCATATACGCCAAAGATTTAGCAGCTTTTCGGAAGCTTGTAGTCACGACAATGAAAAGATAAATCAACAGATAAAAAGAGACAGCATGGAAGGCAAAATTATAGGGGAAAGGAGATCAGATGTGAATTATCGATACTAGATGAGATCTCGCGAAACACAAATGTTTCAACACGTCAATGTTGGGAGATCAAGTGGAGATATAAAATTAAATTACTAAATGAAATTACACCAATCAAGGAAACACTTAAACAGAAACTGCAATTAAATACACATAAAACCGGACGATATGAAAAGTAGGTTCCATATTCCAAACTGACCTTAAGAAAATTTACAGGGAAAGTAGAAAAGCAGTTATATATGTCAAAATGCCACTATGTGTTGAAAAAGTGCGAATATTTTGACAGAATACCTGGAGCATCCCAAAGAAATATAATCCTAATCCAGAGTACCCCAAACGAGAATAAGACAGAATAATGGATAACGCGATACAAGAATGGAAAATATAACCAAGAATAATGTTAGGCGAGCTCTAACAAAATTCCAAATATGGAAATCCCGAGGAAATGAGAGAGCAAACAATTTTTGGCTCTATCATCTGTCATCAATCCATAAAACACTTGCACATATTCCATAAGTTCTAATTAATAAGCACAATGATGTCCGATAATGGATCACTGAAATTATCGTACCCAAAACGAGTGAAACAGATGTTCTGAAAAAGTATAGGCCAATAACATGTCTGCCCACGACTTATAAATTGATCACGCCCGTCCTGACGAAATGTACTTACACCATTTCCAAGGAAAACAATAATCTTCACTGGGATCAGAAGGGATATCGGAGAAGCTTATATGGTTTCAAAGATCAAGTATTAAAAAACAAAATGATCATGGGAAATTGCGGGAAAAGAAATAAAATCTCAACACAGCATGGATAGATTACCTTGAGAGTATGCCACACTCTTGGACTCTTAAGGCGTTGGAAGTGTGCAAAGTCTCCTTGGTGACAGTAAATGTCCTTAAACATAGCAATGGAATGTGGCAAGCCACATTATACCTAAATGATACCAAAGGGACTTCCACATCCAGCGGTCTGAATATCCGACGAGGAATCTTGCAAAAGTGACTTCCTGTCATCCCTTCTGTTTTGTCTGTCCTTAAAATCCTTTTTGCGTAGTCTGAACAATAATAGATATGGAAACAGATTAAACAGGAGATTATTTAATCACCTACTCTACATGGATTATATCAAATTCCTTGCCAAAAACGACAATGTGATGAAGAGACTTCTCAATTCTGCAAAATATTTCAGTGACGACGTAGGTATGGTTTTTGGATTAAATAAATGTGCAAAAGTAGCATTCAAGAAATCTGCGAATTACAGAAATACACTTAATAGATCTAGATTTTGTCACAAATATTAGGAAACTTCAGCAAGAAGACGGCTATAGGTAACTAGAAATTAGCTAAGGCGATAAAATACTGCATACCCGAATGAAGGGAAAAGTAAGAAAAGAATACTATAGACGTTTGCGTCTGGTGTTGAATATCGAGTAGAGATCACAAAACAGAATAGCAGTTATAAAAAAACTTGGCTTTCCCTGTGATGCAGCACAGTTTCAACATCCTTAACTGGACCATAGCTGACATTAAGCGAACGGACGCCAAAACGAGAAAGCTTCTCATTTGCCATCGCATGCATCATCCAAAGGATGAAGGAAGCAGAGGATTAGTATAACTAGAACTGTCTAACAAAACCACAACAATCGGCTTTCAAAGATACCTAGAATCTACGGAAGACTGGATGAGGATTTGTGTCAAAGAATATAAATGTAGTAAAAAACTGCATTCACCAATAAAAGAAGTCAATTTCAAAAGGGAATACAATGTACCAAATGAAGAAAATGTGGTAAGGTCCACCTCCTCATGGATAACATTTTGCCCGTACCAAACAATCTGATGTAGACAAATCCTGCAAGTATCAGCGGCTACGTAGTGCAGGGTTAAAGTCTGAAATCGAAGGTTTTATTTTTGCTGCACAAGAACAATGCTTGCTAACTAAAAATTAACAAGCACACATACTGGCATTATTTTTTCCCACTTATTTTTACAAAATATTATTTTTATTTTAGTCTACCATAATATACGAGAACTCATATTAAAGATGATACGTTCTCCGTTTTTCTTTAATAAAATTTATCAAATATTATGTTATTCCACACCACTTTAGATAGAAAGTTAGGAAGGAAATCGCCATCAATATTAGAAAGAGCGATAGCAGTTACTAGACTTGAGAAACCTGTTTTCCTAAACAAAAAAAAAAGAAAAGAAAATTATAAATTTCTACTGAAAGCAGTACTGGCCGCTTTGTCAATGAATGACAAACGTGTCCTTATAGGGAAATGGCTAATATTACCATTTATTTGCCCGGATAAAAATTGTATATCTTTTTGGTGAACTTTGAATGGATTCAAGCTAATTATTTGCATAGAACATTCGAACAGTCCCTTCATTTGTACAGCTGTTTTGACGGCCGCCATTTGTGAACAGCTCGACCATTCAGAAAATACGAAAGGCTAAGAGACAATTCAAGAAACGGGAGTCTGTCAAAAGCGAGATAATTAAGAGAATGCAGGGAATTAATGACTTTTGTACTTCTAACTGAACCAAACATCGTTTTGAAGGTCGGGGAAAGCATCGCGCTCCTGATGGAATAATTGCTAAAATGAAAGCAAGAGGTAAAGGAAATATCCAGCATAGCCATCAACATATGCGGATGTCAGTGATTGGCTCGAAGTTGATTGGGTATAATATCCAGTTAGAGCCTTCTTTGCGTCCATTTTGGTAGCGGCAATGATAGAGATGAATTCTTTCTAATCATTTATGCATGGCTTCTACCTATGCCACGATGTTTTAATCTCATTATTAAACGTTGAAATGATTTACAATTCGACTGTTCATGCACGGCCACTATCTTCGACAGCTAAATGTGATCTAATTTTTACCCATAACATGCACACAATTAAATTAAATGTAAATTTAAACCTGCTTAGTACATAACTTTCTCGTCCTAACTATGACAATAAACTATGTCCTGCAACAAGGTCTCTCATTCGGAGGTTTTGAAGAACGTCGGACCACCTCTAAATTGCTGTGAACCTGGGGTGGTAGCACCTGTTAGGGTCCCAGTTTTTGACAAATACTTGACTTTCAAACTTGGGTCAGAACATTATGAAATATACGTTTTTTAATAAAAATAGCAGCAATACATTTTCTTAATTAAAAAAAAAAACATTGCAAGCAATACATTGTTCAAAAGGAAGAGAAAATTATCAAAAATATATTTTTGAAAAAAAAAACTGACAAATTTTCCTAGAAAATTCAATTTCCGCATTAAATGGCCTATAATGAGTTGATATGCCGTTAAAGAAATCAATTTAAACATAACTATCAAATGAGCTTTCGAAAATTCTGAAATAGTTATCGCATATATATATATATATATATATATATATATATATATATATATATATATATATATATATATATATATGTGTGTGTGTGTGTGTGTGTGTGAAAATATATAGAAAATAGGAAGGTACTGGTTAGGTAAATAATCCAAAGTCCCTTATTATTTTAGTTATTATTTTAAAAAATAGTGCTCGATACAAAAGTAGAGCATAAATATAATTATTTATTTAAAATATGATTCCAAATCGCTACATAAGAGGTCTCATGTTTCAAAAACAAGAGCCGAAAATTTCAATATAATCCTTGAAATTAAATTGAGTTGAAATTAATATATATATATATGAACGTATACATTTTATTTCTCAAAGCAGAGGCCAATAGTGCTATAAAAAACCAGGAAAATTCCAATAAGATATCTTTAATCATTTCTAAGTCATAACGATTCATATCTAAATCTAACAATAACGCAATTTTGCTGTTACATCCGGCATATATATATATATACAGTGTAACCCGGATATAAGAGACTGTGTTAATGTATATAAAATAGACCAAACCCGGATATAAGAGAAACCCGGATATAAGAAACTTCTTTTCCGGTCCCGACAAAACTCTTATATCCAGGTTTACTATATATATATATATATATATATATATATATATATATATATATATATGATTTTAAAGAGCTAGGGACTACATAAGTTACACCTAAATGGATTTTTCAAGGTACACACACACACACACACACACACACATACATATATATATATATATATATATATATATATATATATATATATATATATATATATATATAGAGAGAGAGAGAGAGTCGGTTTTGTTCCCTTCATAGGTTTTTTTCAGGAGATAGGCGATAATGGTTCCACACAATTTCCTATAATTTGGAACTCTAACTAATATCTTACATTCGCTAAAAAGGTTAGTCGTTGTTACTTTATATACCTTTTGCCCTCAGTATGATCTGAGAGTGTCAATTTTTCCAAGTTTTCTTACCTCATTAGAAGTCCTATTTATTTGATATCACTTTGAAACACCGGTTCTCGTAACGTTATTGAAGTTGAGCACCGTGGAACCTTGGTCAGTATCTAGATGGGTGTCCGCTTGGAAATCCCATGTTTGGATGTGCAGCTTCTGTAATGACTAACGGCGCTGAATTAGAAATCGTGTTGCCGAGTTAAAATCTCAGTCGTGTCCGTTATATTCACTCACATTGATTTAGCGCTGGGCACCTCGGCGTGGTGTAATGGTTACCAAGCTTGTCTCGCTAGATCCGTTACTACAGAAAAGTGAGTTCGATCCTAACTAGGCTACCCCACACTTTCGTCCTTGGCTACTCTTAGGAAATAACTACATTGATTTAGTGCTAGTGTTTTCCTTAATTTCGTGTTGCTTTTTTTTCCTTTTTTATTTTTGATGGGTTGATTAGGCTATTGCTTCGAAGTTTGCTTTGTGGTCCCCTTTGCATCTTTGCTGTTCAGTTATACGGTTTATCATTTGATCTATTTGCAGTTTAGCGGCTATATCTTTAGCTTCTTGATTTATGTCGTTTCTTGCGCTTTCAGTTGTCTTTTTGTATTATTATTGTGTAATGTTGTTAGTTATACGGGTTTTTGTGGACCGTACGTTCTTTTGTGTATACGTTTGTTGCTTTGTCAGCAAATCGGAATACTTTTTTGGGAGTTCTTTATTTTTTCGTGTCATTTACAATTTATTTCTGGAAAATATCCAAGTGTATTAAATTTTGTGTTTTTGACCATGCCTGTAATGTAATTTTCAGATTTTATCATTTCCTTACGTTTAGATGGACATCTTTTTGTATTCAGGCCGAATGTTTCGGTTTTGCCAGTGGTAAAAGTTTGTTATGTCGAACAGGATGACGGTAGCTTTGTTTTTGTTTTATAATCCTGCGAACCAGTCAGTAACTGCTTTGTTATTTTTTACATTAATTGATGTTTTCTTTAATTTTTTTGTTGATATTTTCTAATATGTTTTTGCTGGGTTGATTAGACGGAATGTGGGTTTTGCTTCGAAGTTTGCTTTCTGGTCCTTTGCTCTTATGAATGCGTGTTGTTCAGCTGTGCGGTTTATCTTAAAAATAAGGTTACCCGTCATAATTCATCCGTAATTTTCTTTTGGTAAATCAGGAGAATGCGATTATTAAGTTAGCATCTTTGGAACAATATTATGTCAATATAGATGCTGAAATCCAGCATTTATAACTACTGCTTCTACCTGGACTCGAACTTCAAAATCTTATACTGTCACGATACACGCAAGGATTTCACCTATGAGGTACATCCAAAATTATTATATTCTTAACTTCTTAGAGGGTATCAAAATATTTTTAAAACGGCCCTATTGAAACAAGAAAAATATTTAAAACAATTAAAATCATGAATAGCAATATACTATAAAACCAACAGTAAAATATGATATTACCGTAAAATGGTTATATCCAAATTAGGACATTTTTTCTTAGAAAAATATTTATAACAATTTAAACCATAGTTTGAAGGGGAGAATGACTATAATAAATGTGAAATATAAAATAAAGAAGGATGAAACCTTTATTTCGCAAAGGTTAACAATTTTAATGTTGGTAATTTAAATCCAATGTCAGTCGTCATCTTCCATATCCTTAATTCGTGTTCATTTATTGATCCCTCTTCTTAATAAGTTCGTAGTCATATTCTCTCACAATCACAAACGCTTTTATCTATGTTTTGGGACCAAGTAAATGGTTAAGAAATAACAAAACAAGAGGTTGCAGATAAATAGTGTATTGAACAGTAAATACAACAGAAGTGTGTTACACGACTTGGGTGTGTGTGTCGGTTGACCAGCGTTCAGTCTACATCACTGTTAATATTTAGCAGCCCCCACTACGAGGGATATATGTGGCACAAGGCCGTGTTTAACGTGGGTCATCCGAGCCCGGGAACCGTAGAACCTACATAAACGGATTCGGGTCCTCCCCGAAAGAAACTCTGCCCTTCGGAACAACCTCGTCCGGGTTCCTCACTGCCCAAAGCAGAGAGTTTGACAGGAGCTACGAACAGCCTCGTAGAACAGTCTGTATCACTGTTAATATTTAACACCCCTACTCCAATGAAGGATATATTTGGCACAAGGCCGAGTGTAACGTAGATAATCCGAGCCCATATGCTTGGCCAAAAACAAAAAAACAAAAAAAAACCCCGTAGAACTTGCATAAACCGGTTCGGAACTGTCTATCTCCCCCGATGAAACTCTGCTCTTCGGCACAGCCTCGTCCGGGTTCCTCTGTGACCAAGGCAGAGGGTTCGACAAGAACTACAAACAGCCTCGTAGATCAGTTTGTATCACTATTAATATTTAACAGCCCCACACCGGGATGTATGTGGCACAAGACCGAATTTACAGTGGGTTCTCCGAGCCAGTAGTCTCGGCCGAAAATATTCCCCTACAACCCGTATAAACGGGTTCAGAATCTGTCACCTTCCCGGATGAATCTTTGCCCTGCGGCAAAGCCTCATCCGGGTTCCTCTCTGATCAAGGCAGAGAGTTCGACATTTGAAGTGTTTTGAACACTGTTCACCAGATTTTTCCTACTAACTGTCTAGTAAGTGGAAGAGTCAACAATATCCTCAGTAGAGGGTGGACTCCACGACAGTTTGTGGATTTATTGCCCTGCTTGGGGTGAAATGAAATATACTGTATAAATATAATTGTAAAACTTATATTAATACACACTGTCTACATCGGTCATATTTATTGCGGTATTCACGACGTTTCATCCCTTCTAGTCTCCGGCCTTTTTTAGGTGATATACGAATAGCGGCTAGAACGTTGTGAATATGGCAATAACGATGAGGACAATAAACCGAACGACGTAAATAATTACAAAACCCCATCTCAGAAATATTAATAAATTACATTTTAATATATTTAAATAAATCCTCCTCTATAGTAGCGAATTATGGATAATCTCCTCAGAAATGAAGATGCGACGGGAGACAGCTGAGGCTGGGTTCTCAAGAAAGATGATGAGAATATCAGGGGCTGAACACGGTCATGTAACAACGAAGTTTTAATGAAGATTTGAAACAAAAAAGACACTGACACACAGAATCTGAACGGGCCAATTGAAATATCTAGGCCTATGAAGAAAGAGGGTTGGAGATTTTGACACACCCAGGGCATAGTGCGGGGAAGAAGAACGGAGGAATGCAGTGAATAACAAACATAACGAGCTTGTGTGCAAATTCTTGGCACAACAGGGATTGCGAGTGATGGCAAAAAGACAAGTCTTGCTAAGTGATACAAATGATAGGCACTGTGGAAAGCTATGATTGTTTTTGAATATCTGTCTATATTTCTGAGATGTGGTATTATGTACACTATTTACATTATTCGGACTATTGTCCTCATCTTTGTCGCCATATTTATTACAACGTTTCGGCGGTTGTACGCTCCGGCCTTCTTCAGGCGGTTGGAATGTGACAAGACCCAAAGAGAGTGAGTTCAATAACCGGTTAAGGCAGTGGAGATCTTGGAGGGGAAAACTAACAGGAGATAACTGATAACTAACATCCATTAAACATGGCATGTGGATCTAGAACAGTCTACCCCAATGAGCGAAATAAAGGGTTCACTTCGACATAGCCATCCACCTGAAGAAGGCCGGAGTGTACAACGACTGAAACGTTGTAATAAATATGGCGACAAAAATGAGAACAATAGTCCGAATGATGCAAATAGTGTAAGATTGCTCTTGTTACATTTTTCAAAATTATTTCATTCCAAGAAAGAATTAATTTTTAAAATATCAAATTCTTGCTTATTATGCTATAAATAAAAATGAAATGATGACAAAATAACTACTGTAATTATTTTTCTCGGGCTTTTAATAAAGTTCCCTAATTCACTTCCTTCAACGAACAGAGTAACGTAATCAAACAATTCAACACGCGTGCCTCCTGTTCGGTACCGCGATTGCACGACTCTCTGTCGCCTCTTGAAGCACTCCTTTTATAGAGTCAGTGACACTTCACATTTGCATATGGTAAAAGAGATTCTCGTGAAAGTGCGTGCGACGGGGAGATCTACCTATTTTAAATATACGACGTGTGAAGACGCCATTTTCTGTTTGGAAATATTTTTACATGCGTGACACGTATGAATCCGTTTTCATCTCAGAGGTAAGCCATTTTCCCTAGCGTTACAACTACTTTACTCATCTTTGTCAAATTTACACTAGCCAATTCCCAGCCTTTGTAAAATCGAAATTTGTTGCCAATGTTAACAGCTATGATTTGAAATAACTGGACGTTTCGACAATGATCCTAAAGTAATTCTCACAGACAAATCTCAAGTGATGTTCGATGTATCTGATGGATGGACCAAAGTATGGAGTAGAGCCTGTGGTTACAAGATAAGCAGCAAAGAAGTTGAGGAGTCACCATATAGCATTGAATTGTCAACCAAAGTCATACTAAACCCTTGAATGATTATACGATAAATAACCAAAGAAATTTCTAAATTATTAATGAATTTATATTTAACCCGATATCTGTATTATATCCGATACTGGTATTTGAAATTAAGGAGCCATTTTTATTTTTCTTATCATAAACATTGCTTATAGAGATATCTTATTAAAGGAAAGGTGCGCCCTTCGCGTTTGTAGGAGAAAGAATTAAAAGCGATTTCCATGTTGACATGATATAGTCGGACTGGTTCAAATTATCTTTTTTTAATCGAAGTTCAACCTTTACATTTCCACCATATATCTCTCATGGTTCAGAAAATAGACTTTTTCATAATTTCTTCGCGTATCATTATGCCGACTCAATCATGTTTCCTCAGGATTCTATTCATTATTTCTTTATTATGATAATTATTATATTGAAAATGACATTTGAATATTCCCTCTCTAAGAATTTCGTCAACTCTATCCTATAAAGGGAGACGCACGTTCGAACCGTACTGAAGAACACATTTTCTTTATTCAATTTTCTCAAGTGCACAGTCCAGTAAACGTAATACACACTGCTTCAAAAAACGGAGAGTTTAATTAAACAAGTGTATCCATTAAAATTCAAACCAGTAGACCAAAATAAATATATTGTTTAATACATAAATGGAACGTCTACTAAAATACCAGTATCCACAAAAAATAAAGTGATTAGAAAAATCTGTCAGATTATTAAAAAAAAAAAACTTACAATTCGGCTGTTCCTGTCAAAATTGGTTCTCTGTAGCTCAGTGCATATAGAATTTAATGATATTTTCTTCTGCCCAGAGATACACTGGTTCGAATCCTACCAGAGAGCGTAAATATTATTTTTAATGATTTCTCGGATATTCAGGCCGGTAGACGAATATGAATATAGTTTTTAATAAATAAACTGAGCGTCTAATCAAGTACTAGTATCCACAAAAAATAAACTGATTAGAAAAATCTATCAGATTAATAAAAAATGCATCCATTGTTTTCTTTTGCATTCACTTTGTTTACATTTGGATACAAAATTGCTCTGATAAGAAAAATTTTGCAAAATTTATGATCAGACTTTTCGCTTAAAGTTACAATTCGGCTACTGCGGTGGAATTTGTTCTTTGTAGCTCAGAGCGTATAAGATTTAGTGATATTCCTTTCTGGCCAGAGGGACGCAGGTTCGAGAACTGTCGGAGGGCGTAAGTCTTTCTTTAATACTATTTCTCGGATATTCATGCCGCTAGTCGAATTTAAATAAGTATCATTACTCAGAAATAAATATAGTTTTTAATAAATAAATGGAGCGTCTGCTCAAATATGAGCGTCAACTAAAACTAATGTTTAAAGCAATATATATATATATTAAGAAATGGACAAGGTCCGACAATTTATTTATTAAAGACATTTTTTATGTTTAACGTTGTTATTTATAGATACAAGTATTTAAGCAAATGCTCTGTTTATGATAAACAGTATTAAATAACATTTACCGGCCTGAATGTCCGAGAAATTTTCATAGAAAATATTCGTTCTTTGACAGGATTCGAACCTGCATCCTATACGGAACCGTCACTCAAGAATCTTCGTTAAGACGAATCGAGTTCTCCAGTGACTGGCATGTTTATCTAAAAATACCTTCATTCCTGCCGTGCGCCAACGGCTTAGGGTAAAATTTCGGACTGATACCAAATCGTTTCTGGCTTGAGACTATCGGATGTCTAGCCTCACTGATGAGCTGCGAAACACTCTGTCTATGGATTACAATATATATATATATATATATATATATATATATATATATATATATATATATATATATATATATATATATATATATATATATAGATAGATATAAGACATATATATGTATGGGGAAATATACGCACGCATATATACACGCATGCTGACAGAAACGCACCAAAATGGAAACAGATCCAAGAACACATAGGGGCCACTAAAACATTAAAAGATAAAATGCCGATAACTAATTTATCATATCGTTGGACCAACCTCAATTGTTTTATGACCCTTCGCGCAGAACTCTTCATTGCCAATTCAAGAAGGAAATTCGGATTACCAACACACAAACATAGAATGTCTCAAATCGAGAATATTTACCATTGAACATAAGGAAAAAATTAATTATTTTTAATAATATGTGGAAATCTCCGCTTTTACCTGAAGACGGTTGCGAGACCAGAAACACGTGTCGTAAAATTATGTAAAACAAAGCATAATATTTTTTTCTAAATAAATCCACATTACAACCAAAAACGTTTGCGGCATCACTCTTCTCTTCTTTTTAATATCTCGTTGGAACCACTACAACATATTTCTTTTTTATATATATATATATATATATATATATATATATATATATATATATATATATATATGCGCGCACTTGTGTGGGCGTTTTGCCAGGTGCAGTCATATCCTGACACATTATTAAAGTAAAAAGACCCTGAATAAATAATTTGTGGAAACGAAATTAATTTGAACTTTAAAAAAACAGTAATGTCAAACAACTTCTGGCGCCTTTCATTAATTATACGTTAGACATGACGGCAGCTTCCCAAGCATCGTTCGCTCTTTAATTATCACTGCGTTGCAGCATCACTGAACGAACGTTACGAAAACATGTCGACGTCATTTTAAAAAACGTGGATATTGTAAAACTCGTGTAACAAAATTACAAATATTTCAGTAAATGTTTCTCCATTTAGAAGCCCCCCCCACAATAAAAGTACAAAGATTTCAATCATTTTTGAATTATCAAAATACATAACTAACTGATTTAGATTCATCGTATTTTTATTCTCAAATACAATGTTTGATCATGGCTGGATACAAACATTTTCATCATGGTCGATAAATATAAGTTTTGTAAAGGATTGATTACCAAAACGCAAATGTTTGATCATGGCCTCATTTCCGGAAGAAGAAAAAACAAAATGTTTAATCGTGGTTGGATTATCATCGGACAATGTTTGATCATGGTTGGATGCCAATAAAAAATATCTGATCTTGGTTTTATTCAGAAATCACAATGCTTGATCATGTATGAATTTTTTTTTTTAAGGTACATTTTCTCAAGTTTGGATTAAAAAATAAAAAAAGTACATCTTTTCAAATTTGTATTAATTTTTTTTTTTTAAATATATATTTTGTCAAGTTTGGTTTAAAAATAAAAAAGTTCATTTTGTCAAGTTAGGATTAAAAAAATAAAAAACAAAGTACATTTTGTCAAGTTTGGTTTAAAAAAAATAAAAAAAAAAACAATTCAAAGATTTTTTTTTTTTTAATCATGATTCTATTCGTCCGAAATAATGTTTGATTTTAGTTGATAACCCCAAAATCATATTGTTAACAGATTTGAATGATAAAGAAAAAAATAATATTTTATTAATGTTAGATTTCAGTGGAATATTGTTTGATCAAGTCTAGATTACCAAAAAAATATTTTATTATGTTTGTGTATTTTAAAAGAATACTTGATCAGATTTGGTTGGCTTAGTTTCGTTTGGTTTCATTTGTTTTGTTTTACGGTATATCAACCTCAAAGGATTATTTAAGATAAGTTGGTATGAATAGAATATGTATTTTTATTACTGGTAATATTTTAACAAAATATGTATTGCTGGTAATATTTTTTCCTCAAAAATGTATTGTTGGTAATAATTTTTCCTCAAAAGATTTGTTGCTGGTATTAAAACCTATTTTTAAACTTTCACAGTGTTTTGACCCAACTTTGGGGGATAAATATTTCCCCATAATTGGGACCCTAATATGTGCTACTACTCTGGGTCAGGGTGAACCTAGAAAGACCAGCAATTAAGAACTGGTTCCATGCTCCTCAAAAACTCCTGACAAGATGTCTTGCTGCCGGATGCAGTTTATCGTCTTACCCGGGACGCGGATGTATTTTATCATCATACCCAGGGCGATCAGATTTGGAAGAATAAAATAAAGAATACAGTGTTTGCTAATGTTTGACTCGGAAATATAAACAATATTTGATCATGTTTGAATTCCCTCCAAAAAAAAAACGGTTGATTAAATTCGGATTAAAAACAAAATAAAAGAATACAATTTTTGACACGTTTGCCTTGAATAAGAAAAATAATCACGAAAAACAGCCTTAGATCTTGGATGGATTCCCTAAAAACAATGCTTAATCTTAGATGAATTTCCGAAAAACAATATTTAATCTGGGATGGATTCCCGAAAAACAACGTTTGATCTTGGATAGATTCTCGAAAAACAATGTTTGATCTTGAATGGATTCCTGAAAAACAATATTTGATCTTGGATGAATCCCAGAAAAACAACGTTTGATTTTGGATGGATTCCCGAAAAACAATTTTTCATCACAGTTGAACTCCCAAGATACAGTGTTTGGTCAATGTCGTATTCTCGAAAAACAAAGAGTATTCAAGAATGTTTCAACATGGTTGGATTCCCGGAAAACAGTGTTTGATCATGGTTGGAATCCCAAAAATCAATATTTGATCATAGTTGGATTCCCAAAAACCATGATTGTACATAATTGGATTCCCAACAAACAATGTTCGATTATGGCTGTGTTCCCCAAAAACAATCTTTGATCATGGCTGGGTTCCCAAAGAAAAATATTTAATCATGCTTGTATTCATGAAAATCAGTATTCGATCATGGTTGGATTAAAAGAAAATGACAATACTGCGTTTGCTGGGAAAAAAACAAAACAAAAAACAAAACATTGTTACATTGTTCGATCAAATTTTAATAAAAAACGAAAAATATTATGCGTGATCATGTTTGGGCTCATGGTTGGATTCTTTAAAATAATGTTCAATAAATATATACACTGGTACAGTTGGAATCGGAGAGGAAATATATATATATATATATATATATATATATATATATGTGTGTGTGTGTGTGTAGTAAATTATGATTTTAAGGTATGCTATATTTATCGGTTAAACTGCTTAATATCAGGGGTAGAGGTAATGCAAATATAAAAGTGGACATTGAAGTCAACAATCAGAGGCGATAGTCTGTTTCATGCTAAACGCAATTGTCAGACCTGTGTGTGTGTGTGTGTGTGTGTGTCAGTATATATTTAAATGATGTACATGTAAGAAACTTAAAAAAAATGTCTGTAAAAACAAATATACATTCGATGTGCACAAATACTTAGTATATTTCGTCCGAACGTTACTGGAAAAAAAGTTTAAAAAAAAACGAAAAACATTTCCGATGTTTCTGGATTATAACTGGAAATCTAAAATTTAAAATCATTCTGCTACAATTCAAAAATGTTATTTCAATTTTGTTCTTGGCTTTCTAGAAAGGTCACGAATTAATTTAAATCATCCTTTATTAGAAATAAGTTTATTTTGCAAACGTACTGTTTTTGTTTTCTCATGTAGTATGATCTATTTATTTTACAGCAGAGTAACACATGATGTAAATTGCATTTCCCTTTTTTTTATTTGTTAATGCTTTAAATTGTTTAGTATTATTATATTCTGTTGGTTTTCTTACAATATAATCGGAGATCTGATAGATTTCCTGTAGGCATCTATTAATTCATATCCTTAATTTAATTTTTTTCTATATATACACAAAATATTATTTTTTGAACCATAATTATAATCTTCACAAATTTAGAAAACTAAGATTGTCACTGAAATTTGTTGGACAATTTTCTACGTTTCAAATATGAACTTTAAAAAAATGACTGGAACATATATATATAAAAGAAGACGTCATTTTAAAATTTATACTCTCCGAACGAAGCTTTAATTTTTTTTCTGTATATCTAAACTATAATTATTATATAATATTATTAGACATGACCTGGCATCTCGACTTCAGTCACTTCCCCACTACTGTAATCTAGCTTCCTTGATCGTTTTCTATTAATACTTTCATCGTAATTGTTCTTATAAACATTCTTCATTGGTGTCCATCAAGTTAACTTAGCTAGGGAATGTATGCTCATTGGTCTCTTTTATTTTTGTTCCTACTTTCTTTAGTTTAATTCCCCTCCCCTTCCCCGTTAGCTGACAGAGATGTCAGTTCTCTGGTAGATGCGGGACGCTTATCGTTTTTTGAGTGAGTTTCTCGTATTTGTTTTTGTGTCTGAATGTGTGTGTGTGTTTGAGTATTTGGTCGAATAATTGTGCTTAATTACCTTGTCCCGCAGTAACTCCGTGCAGTTAACCTATTTTTCTGTCATATTTAAGGATTGGGGTGAAGATTATTACTAACACTATTTTGTTTAGATTCTTGTATATAAATTGTATTCATTGAGGTTTCATTTTTAAATGTTGTTATTTCATCCCCCACTTTACAAATTGTACATATGGGAACTAGTTAGGACTACACAAAGACTTTGAGGTATTATGATGGCTGTATAAGAATGGTAAGCAAGGATATGCTGTTTTGGTGTAAGAAATGTTGTGATAAATTTTGGTTGGTAATTTTTTGATAGAACAAAATGAAAACAAGCCTTCCCCGCCTTTTGGCTTTGTGCCACATTTTTGTATTAAAACAAAATAATTCTTTCCTTCATTGGGGTTTCATTTTAAAAGTTTTTTTTTTATTCCCACCACCCAGACAAATTGCACATACGAGAAATAGTTAGGACTTAATAGAGACTTTGAGGTATTATGGTGACTGTAGTAAGAATGGCAAGTAAGAATTTGTTTTGTTTTTTTTTTTTTTTTTTTTTGTGTGTAAGGAATACGGTGATATGTTTTGGTCAATAATTGTGGCTAGCTAAGTTTAAGGTAAGACAGATTGAAGACGTGTGCCACCTTTGCCTTGTGTCACCTTTCTGTATATTCGAAATGAATATTACTTTCCGCTATGTTAATTAGAATTTAAGGATTTAAGCACAGTGCTAGATTAATGGCAGAGTCTCATCATTTTACAGTTGAAATGTCTTGATGTGACCGTACGTTCTATTCGAACTGTTTCAGTTATCTTACTTCTCGCTTGTGGATTCTATTCCGGCTTCTTGCTTTCGAGACAACTTTGATCTTCAAAAAAAAATTCAATTCAATTTCCATCGTTCTTTTCTGTCTTCTTAATTCCTGGGGCAAGTAGCACCTGTTAGGGGGTTCTCGCTATGGGCAAATAATGACAACCACCCACACGAAAAGAAAACACTACGAAGGTATAAACATTTATAGTTATAGCAAAATGACCAGCAATATATTTTTACAGAAAAATGACAAACAATAGATTTTATCTATAGTTTAAGGCAACTGCGTTCAAAATGTTTAGATTTCTGCATTAAATAACACAGTGGTGTTGATATGCGGCTAAACAAAATCTATCAAACAACCAATCTTAATTCGTTTTTATTGTTTTCTCTCCTTAATTTTGATTTTTTTTCTCATATTCTCTCACACTCAGTAACCTTCCTTTTGTGTCTTAGCGGCTTTATTGCCTTGCTTGAGTTGAAATTATTAAAACAAATTATAAGCAATAATTTACTAAAGTAATAATTCCATTGAAATATTTCGGAAAATTTACAGGTCTTAATGTGAAATAGCAAATAGGAAGCGAAATGTTCATATTATGTGGAGCAAAAAAAGCTTCAGTTTAAAATGACGCCACGGGGATATTAAACATATCTACGTTTAGTATAAGATCACAAGCATTGTGTACTCATTTTAAATATGACGCCGGATAAGGTTAATGGACAACGAAAGAAACTTTATGACCAATAGTTCAAAGCAACAAATCAGAGTAGATATTTTTTTTTATATCTTTACTGTATAAACTTGGCCCGTGATTTTTCATTCTGGTGAAAGAGATGTTCGAAAGATGTGAGATCAGAGGTACCTTCTTAAGTGTATTGGATTTCTACAAGTCTAAGTAAGCATAAATAAACTTTTTTTTTTCCTTTCGCCATTGGAATTATTGAACAAGATATTTTGTTCCACTTGTTTCTCGCTGTCATTCAGACATCTCCGTAATACCATCCACCTAGAATGTTTTTTTTTCTATTGTGTGTCGTATAACGATGTGTATCGTATAACGATGATTCTTCCTAAATAGTTTCAATTTGATCGCTCTTGATGGTAAACGGTCCCTCGAAGAGAAATCTCCAACATTTGACACATTGTAGCAGAAGAAGTTTTAAAATTTACGCTTTCGGGGTCATTTTAAATTGGCATAGTTTGTTTTTTCCCCCACAACCATTTTAACAATAGTTATCTATATAATAAATGCATATGTCAGTGTGTCACTGTGTCACACTTTTTCAACTTTAGTCCTAGAGGCCGTAGCCCAACACCTCATAGCATTTTGGAATCAGGCCGACTCCGTGAGCAAATTAAAAACATTCAAGGTCGGATCCGTACTCGCAATCCAGAACTTTTGGATTCCCAAGTTTTCTTTACTGCGATTGTTTTCGAATTCTGCCATCTTGTCTTCTACTGATAAAAAAATAATTAAAGGGACATAACTCTCTAACTTTCAGTAGCTCATGTTCCTGTGTGATGGACAGAGAATCAACTCTTCTATATAATAAATGCGAATGTCAGTGTGTCACACTTTTTCAACTTTACTCTAGAGGCCGTAGCCCAACATATACTATTTAGGAATCAAGCCGGGTCAATGAGAAAATTAAAACTATTCTTGGCCGGATCCGGACCGGCAATCCTGAAGTTTTAGATTTCTCATTTTTCATTACTTCGATTGTTTAGGCGATTTTACATGATTTTTTTTTGCGACGAATTCTTTTGTACGATAACCATATTTATAAATTGGAAATAAATTTGAGAATAATCAAAATTATTTGCTTAATCCAGCGAAAGTCACCCATGAAATAAAAATAATTGTTTCTACGGAAAATAAGGACCTACGTACATTAAATATTCTTTAAACTAATTGGCGGCGGAAGAAATTTCGTGGAACTTTTAAAATAATATCCGTCTATATCTCTGAGATGAGGTATTATGTACACTATTTACATTATTCGGACTATTGTCCTCATCTTTATTGTAATATTTATCAGAAACGTTTTGGCCGTTATGAGCTCCGGCCTTCTTTAGTTGGTTAGGCTATCGAAAAAAAATAGGAAGCTTAAATATTAACGCAATACTTAAATGCAACGATCAATTTTGACTTCTTCTGTAGTTTGCTGTTGCCTATTGTTTTCTATTCCTCCCTACCTACTGTGATGAAGGCCCAGTGAAGAGCTTTTAAGCTAGTACTATAATATACGGGAAAAAGATACATACTAGTTTCCATATCAGAGAAGTTTTAGGAAAAAAAAATTTAAATTAGAAAAATATTTTTTTGTATGACGTGTTTCATCTTTTAGGACGTCATCGGTGAGGGAACGCTGAAATTTTAAACATTAAAATTGTTTTTTTTTTAATTATATGTTTGGGTATAGAGCCTAATCGGTTTTATTTAGCTTCCTTCTGTTTATATTTTTATCGCTTTTGTCTTTAGGGATGCAATACTTAAATGCAACAATCAATTTTGTGTTCTTCCGTAGTTTATCGTTGCCTATCGCATCTACTCCTTCCTAACTATTGTCATGAATGTGCAATAAAGATCTCTTTGGATGAGCTAGCTGCCCGATATAATTTTGTAAAGTGAAGAATTCACAGAAATATACCTGGAAAATTTCCTGGGTTTCATAAGGAATAAAAGACACGAATATTAAACCAAATCATTACAATATACGAGATTGGCTAAAATCCTCCGAGAGCGACTATCAATGAATGATTCTCGAGCTGTGAAATCCTGCATAGGAAAAATATTCTCAAATTTCTGACGGGACGTGCTAAAAGCACTGTTTGTTCCTTTTGTGATGTCAACGAACACCCGTTGCCACTTTTGTAATGCAACGAATACTCATTGTCACTTTTTATAATGCTAGTTGTAGTAGAGACTTTGTAATCGCAGATAGAAGTATAGTAACGCCGTTGAACAATACTGGTGTCAGATACCTTCGAATAACACTGGCAGTAATAGTACTTGCTCAATAATACTCGCTCGAATAGTAACCCGTATAGAGAAATAGTGTAGTGAATAGAGTAGAGAATAGCGATCCGAATAGTAACAGAACAGAGCATAAAAATGGTGATCCCTATAGTAATAGAGGATAGAATAGAAATGGCGATCCGAATAGTAATAGATGATAGACTAGAAAAGTAGATAAATTAGACAAACGCTAACTCTCATATGTGCACTTCCTCTGTGATCACGTGATCTGCTTAATTCAATAATGGGATTGCTTGTGTATGCTCACTGGGGATCTATGTTCAAACTCAAGTGTCGGCAGCGTAACTTTATTCCTATATAACAATTTAATTTATAATCGATCGTATGTCGTTCCATCCCTAAGTGGAGAATATGATCAATGTTTTGATCGGCGGTGGCACTTACAGAACGTCAAAACCTTGGGTCATCTTCAACATTTTCCTTTCTCCTTCTAAATTTAGCTACCCGCTTTATCACTCTTGATGAAGTTGGAGCTTTATCCTATAATGTAGCAATCATGTCAGCGTGAATGTTTTCGCGATATGAACCCTTTTTTCTGCAGATATTTGATAACAGCACAATGCCAAATTTTGTCCATTTTCAAGTGAATTCGCTACTACAGAGGGCCTTGTAAAAAAGCGGCAAATTTATTATCACTCAGAATTGATTTTGAATAACCTTGAATAAAAGTCTTGAATATTTATGACCTTGAATAATCATTCAACTCTTGCGTAATTACTTATCTCTGATTGTTTCTTTTATTGTTGATTAATTGCTGCTCGATCTTGTGACTCGTCATTTAATGGTTATTTACAGACAGCTTTCGTCTTTCGTTCTGCCCTTCTCGTATGGCTAAACAACTCACTGATTTTGGGCGTCGAGTTATGGTACTTTTCAAAGAAAAACATCAGAGGTCGGGACGGACGAAATGTGCCGAAATTCATCCTGAATTTTTCAGTCTTATCAGTCGTCACCAGTTTTCAACGGTTGTCTGATCGTTTTTCTGAATTTACCGATTTTTCTTTTTACTTGGCACCCTGTAGTTACTTTCGAAATATTCTTTAAAAGCCAGGCAATTAATAAGAGTAGGAATTAATGCACTCAAGGTTTCACAGCTCTTGTATCACTCCTTCATAATCAGCTTATGAAGTTTTCAGCCAACTATCAAATGCAAAAAATACACGACAGTTGTTTTTCTCCCGTCAGTTATGTGCCATGCTTTATACACACTTAGGCGATCATGTATCTTTCGATACATGACTGACAAGGCAGATTTTTGCCATTTCTTTCTGCAGCCGACGAGTTGCCATCCAAGTCTATAGAACCCGGTCTGTTCTGCTATTTATCCCTAACTGGTGGTGGGATAAGAAAGGGATGTATACCTTTCCCAAGGTTATTGGTAAGTGAATGTAATGGATTCGACTGGGATTCGAACTCGCCTTTCCGATTCCTCAATACGAGCCACTATCCATTACTCCACCGTGCCTTCCTTTGATGTCATGCGTAATTCACGCCTGGGTGGTCATATCGCTTCTCGATTGATAACTAACTTGGGAGAAGAGTTTCGCAGTAGGATGTTGTTACTTTCTTCTGTATACTAGTTTCCAGCCAAGGTTATAGGAACCAGTTTGTCATATTATTTAAGCCATAGCTGGGGAGGAAGGAGAGATGGTTCCATATCTTTACAAAGGTTATTTGCGTGTAAGTGAATGTAACGCATTAGACAGGAATTAGAACTCTGCTCCCGATTTCGCATTTCGATCTGTTATCAAATAAGCCACCGGCACAAACACGCTTAAAGTACAAGAGGGTTACTTAGCGATCACCCATCTACGTTCTGACCAGATTTGACCTTGCTTAACTTCGGTGACCGGACGACAACCGGTGTTTCAACGTGATGTGGCACGTTGAAATACCGTTTCTCTCATATTTACATTTATCAAGTATAATTTTGGAAAGTTTAAGATTTGTGGGCTAATTTCCACGTTTTCAACTAAATAAGAACAATAAATGAAATGGTCAAAAATATATGGAAAGAACGGTAGGCACCAGTTTAAACTGACACATGAAAGTTCTGGGTTTTACATATAACTAACAATAAGCCAGTATTTTCTGCTCATGCCCTTCAAATCTATAATGTTACAAATTAGTCATCCGATTTGAGTTTGTTTTCAATATAAAAGATGCAGCATTGATATGAAATTCTTGACAAAAAAACGATCATTTTGGATTAAATCAAAGAAATTTAACAGCTGAAAGGAACCATTTTTTGGTACCCAAATAGACGACCACTTTACATTCCATTTAGCTGGCTTTCAATACTAGTAACTATCTATTTTGTAGAACAGTTAGAGGTAGTTTCGTGCAACGGGGTAAATTGCTATAATGCCAAAACATTAACCAGCAAACTGTAGTCATTAAATAACCTCATCAGATCGAGGCTTTCAGATAAATGCCATGCACAGCATCAAACCCGTTCAGAGATAACTTTCTACAGCCGTTTTCAATGATTAAAATCTCTTTGAGCGAGTCTATGACCACAGTTTTTTTTGTTTCTTTTTAACCATATGGACTTCATTACAGAATCCCAAAGAACAGTATCATGTAAGAGGAACAACACCACTTGAGGACTACCAACATCATCCACAGCTAAAATGAATAGCATATCTTATTCGAAGAGAAAATAACGTCTTAGTCAAGATGTTAGCATTTCACACTACTTCAAATAAAAAGGTGAGGAAAGAAAACTCTATCGATACTGGAAAAATACCGAAAACAGCTACGGGATTTTAGTAACCTGTTTCCAAAGAACAGTACTACAGACTGCTCGATCAATGAATATCGAATGTTTCCTTATAAGAAAACGGCTAATATTAAGATAGTCATTGAGAAAAATCGATTATTTCCGTTTCGTTTTGTTCTGTTTCTTTAAATACATTTTAATGCATTAATACACTAGCTTATTTTGTCTCTAATATCAAATTCTATTACCGAGACACGGTAGCGTGTGTGAATTAATAATAATAATCCATTTAGCTCCTCCCTTCAAATTCGGAAGACTGAGTAAAAAGACGGAATATAAATCACGAGCCTAAGTTAAATTTTCTTTGGTCAAATGAAAACCTGCTTTTCACAGAAATTAGCCGCTGGGCGAAGAAAAAAAAAAGGAAAGAATGTAGCGAGCCTATGCGTAGTTCTTTTTTGGTATAAAAGGCGGAGAAAAATTAAATTAATGAGAGAAGAATGTTTGGAGTCACATGAAAGGTTTCCTTTCAGTTCCTCTCGATCAGGGAACAGCGTTGAAGTACTCGTCAGTGTAAAAATATTCGCCATTTTTATTTTCCGTTTTAAGCAAGCCCGCAGTACTTCCAGAAATGTTCTCTTAACACCCAAGAAAGTTCTGTATGACAAACGATCTCTTTTCGATTACTTTTCAAAGTATGCAACTATATCTCCCTTAAGTGGGGCACCTTCATGTGGTGTAATGGTTAGCAAGTTTATCTCGCTAGAAAAATTACGACTGAGTAGTGGGTTCGATCCTCACTTGTGCCACATCTAAACAGCGCTTCGAAAATCACTATATCTCCCTTAAGTGAGCAATGAACTCTGTTACTTTTGTTGCAAACATTTTTGAATATTATTGTATATATATATTATCTGCTGCGTGGCCATTTCCTTTTCGTGACAATTTATTAAAACTATGGACTTTAAAGATTTCTGATGTATTTTCCTGAAACAAGTTACTGTCACGAGTTCAAACGTGTAAATTCGTGCATAAATTCTTTATCTTGATTTGTTAAAATTACCCGTGTGTTTCTTTGTCATTATCACCCTTCGCTAAACCTCTTACCGTGGGTAAATCAATTGTACATTTTAACTCCTTAATCTGACTATAAACATAGATAAGACGTAAAGTCCTTTAAATTATCCTTTAATCAAGTTGAAAATATCCGATAAACATCGAATAATCCAAGATTTTTACTATAACTATATTTACTAATCAATATAGACAAAGGGACAAATAACACAGTGTCAATATGTTAAGAGAAATACGGCACTATTTTTCTATCCTAATTTCCTTTGAGATTGATGAACATAACCCGTCGTTTCACTTATGCATATTTAACCTTTAAGAAATTTTGAAATAAAAGTACAAGGTAACCAAAAAAGTTCTGTCCGTTTTTAAAGGAAAAAAAGAAAATGCTTCACAGTATGTGTAACTTATATTTAGTCTTCGAAGTAATCGCCATCGGCATCCAGCACCTTCTGCCAACGTGTCTCCAGCTGTTCAATGCCCTTGCGGTAGAACTCGGGGGGGGGGGGGGTGACGCAAAGAAGACCGTGAGGATTTTGCGCAAGTCTGCTTCATTGGTGAAGGATTTCCCACGAAGATGATTGATTATCCAGGGAGTGGAAGAGGCGGTAATTGGATGGCGCAAGGTCAGGTGAATAAGATGGATGGCACAAAGTCTCCCACCCAAGTTGCTGTATGGTATCCCTGACCACTCGCACGACATGCGGCCTGGCGTTGTCATGGAGGAAAAGCACACCTTTGCGATTCACCAGTGCTGGCTCCTTCTGGCGCAATGCCTGTTGCACACGTTTCAATTGCTGCGAGTATAGGTCTCCAGTTACCGTTTGGCCCGTTGGTAGCAGTTCATCATGAACCATTTGACGACCTGTCCACCAGAAACAAAGCATAATCTTGCGTGGGTGCATAGGCGGTCTTGCGGTGTGAGGGACAGCATCCTGAGGAGACAACCGATGTCTGGAATGCTTAGGAGTTTCGTACAGAACCCACTTTTCATCACTGGTAAGCACTCGATTGAATAAATATGCAGTACGGTGGCGAGAAAGCAGCGATACGCAGGCTGCCACTCGTTGTCCCTTGTGGACCTCCAACTGCGTTTGCGGAACCCACTTGCTCAGTTTGTACGTCTTACCTAGGCGGTGCAGGTGAAGTCTAACTGTTTCATCTAAAACGTTGAACTGTCTTGCAAGTTCCCCACACGTTAGACTACTGTCCTCTTCAATGGCCGCCTTCAGGACTCCACCATTCAAGACCTGTAGTCGTTCACTGCGAGGCTCATCATGGAGAGACAAATCTCCCGACTTGAATTTTCGAAACTAATGCCTTGCTGTACGTTCATCTACAGCACTATCCCCAAACGCTTGACATATGCGTCGACTAGATGCAGCTGCTGATAAGCCCACTTTGAATTCATAAATCAAACAGCCCCGAACGAGATCTCTAGACACTTCCATCCTTCTCACAGCTGTCCGGCTTATAACTGATGGCCGGGCACGGTGCGCGTGTTTTTTACAACGTCTGATGTTCCTACTTCCTACATGCATTTCGTATATATTTCAACTTCATTCAATGACTAATCAAAAAATGGACATAACTTTTTTGGTTACTTTTTATAACCTTTCATATAACCTTTGACAAATTTAAGATAAAAATGCTGTGAAATAAAACCGTAAATTTCGAATTAAACAAAGAATATTGAATACAGTTATATAAATTCATTTATCCAAATAAGATAAAATTTTAGAAAGTTAAATAAAAAAATAAAAATACTTTATAAAAATTTTATAATAATAACAAAGTATTTAAAATAACATAATCGAAGAATAGTAAAAGGAATTATATGAAAAATAGTTTAATACTTGTTCATTTCTTCAAATACTAACGCTCTAACATTACTACGTTAACACACACCTCTATTTGTATGCTGTGACAATATTTCAAGGCACGGAGGTTGAGAATCACTGATCTAACTCCTAACTAAAGACATTTCCAAGAGTATTCCTGATACAATGAATCTGTTTACCTAATCTAGAATTTGAACTTTGACATCTAACAGTTCGATGAATTTGAATTGCGAAACTCTCAGATTTTGAACGTATTTTTACATCTGCCCTTCCTGAACATGTTTTTAACCATTTCCCTCAAATGATGGATCATTTGAGCAAAGGCAATAACATAAACAAGAAAAACAAAGAACACACATCTACCTTAATTTATTTGAAAGACTGATCGGTATTTTTTTTTCAAAAATACGAAATCTGAATGACATTATTCAAATATCTCGTACGCTTTCATAACAACTAATTAATTATTGGGATTATCTCTGATGATAAAACGATAGATCACAGACCAATATTCCATGCAAGGACGGATGATGGATGTATCATCCTAACTCATTTTTTTCGACATTTTTTATCCCACGGCACACTTGAACCTATAGTTAAATTTCTGCGATATTCTGATGGTCAAAAAACGAGTAAAAATTATACGCTTTATGATTTATGCATTAACATAAACAAAACAATTTAGTATAATTTTTAATAAATAGATACCTATATTTTCGTATATAAGACAACCTTTAAATCCCACAAATAACCCATAAAAATTTGTGGGGGTCGTCTTATAAGAGAATTATAAAAAAAAAAAAAACTTTAAATTCTAAGTGGCGTTTGTCTGTAGGCTAAACTCGGCCTCGGTGAGATAACCAATAACATCCAGGAAAAGATTCACTTTATCAAATAAACTGATAATAAAAGTAATAAAACCAATTTTACATTATATATTACTGGCATAACTTCATAATAAATTGTTTATTCGAAGAATAATACCATCTAAATCAAATCAGCTTGTATCTCAGCTGAGAAATTGTAAACATTGATTTATCATGCGTTCACAGCAACTTTTAATTTTCGTTAAACTGTCAATAAAAGTAGAATGCGTTCTTATCGAACATATTCGTACTGTTATTAACGGTATTTTGTGAGTGTCGATGAAGTATAAGTAAATGGCCATTAGTACACCAGGCTGTTTGCAACTGTTTAGATATAAGAAAAGTAGATGAAGAAGAAGAAGAATCAGTATTCAGAAGAGATCACGTGATGAAATGTAAACAAAAAAAAATGGTTTCCCTTTGAGGAAACGAGTGTAAGAAAAACAATTATATAATCGGTTTTGTTATTTCGTTTATTTAGAATTTCCAAGGATACATTAACAACATTTTCAATAAAATTATCTTTATATAATTAATAAGCAGTCGTCTTGTACTACTGTTGTAAGACAAATTCATGAAAATTTGCTGTTTTTGACTTCGTCATATATAAAAGTCGCCTTATACGCGGAAATATACGGAAATAATTAATCTAAAAGAATATTATATTTAATATATATAATTTATTAATATTTGATAATATAATTAGAGTAGCTAGCACTCCCCAGCACTCTACAAGATGGGCTGGCCGATAGCCATAAACAGTTTACGATTAAGGACTTCAGCAGTTGATTATAAGTTGATACTAAGCTGATTAATATTCGGACTGATCTTACTTCGTTTGGCTATACATTATTTGACCCTCCTCTATTCCTTGTATATTGTCTTATTAATTGTTTGTAACTTATTATTCTGTGTTTTTGTATGTATCCGTTAGAACCGGATACTAGTGCTGAATAAATAGATTAAGCACTCATTCTTTTCTGTGTATCATTCACCTTGATGATACAATTCATCTTCCTCTTTATTGTTTCCAAATATGATTTTAGACTTATAACTGCTCTGACTATAAGATAAGTGATGTGGTTCTCACAAGGACTATGGCAATCGACCCGGACAAAGAAAGCCACTTATTGTAGATAAAGATTACGTTTTCTTGAAAAATATGACACGACAAAGAACAAAGTTCTCTTTATAAGACAGTGTCGCTTCCCTTTAAAAGGGCGAAAGTGACGCAGAGTTACGAGATCTCATCGCACTGACGGGAAATGGAAGGTGACTGTTAGACTGTTCATAACTATCTGCTACACTTCATCTCGTTTTCGCTCATCTATAGCAGTAAGTTACAAGAATAAAATCTGCTTCCTGTTAAAAATTCTAATGGTTCTAATTCGTGGATAACGATCTGACCGAACGGTTATTTTAAAGTCACAATCGTTTGACTGGAAGAAGCTTCACCCCGAGAATGAACCTGGTGGTGGTATGAACTTCAACACTACACATGTTTGCCTGACCTTGCACCAAGCGATTATTAGCTTTTCGATCGATGCAAAACGCTTTATGTAGGAAAAAACTTTCAGGTGAAAACCAGAATGGAATTTATTCTGACGAACTATATTTTTTAGTTACCTCAGTTTTTATCTTCATGATCACATATCACGCAAACAGCTTCATTCCTTTTGTATTCAATTGGTTCCACTCATACAGTTTCTTCCTTGCTTTGTGGAACCGACTCCCAAGAGGATGCTTTCCCAATTACTACAAGATTAACCTATACATGTTTAGCGCTAACCGTTATCTTCCATACATATTCGCATAAACTGTGTCTTTTATTCCATATTTTTCTACAGCGTGTAGCTCATGGAGTTTGTACAAGGTGAACATTGTGAAAAAAAAAGAAGAAAAGAAATTCCGAATGTTACGTAATTTTAGATTTCAATCATCCATTACGCTTGATAAAAACTTGTCTTTGGTGAAACTTGCTTCCTTCATACTTTCCTGGGCCATGTCTCCCACGTCGCTTGAATCCAGTGACTTGGCCCAAAGAGTTGTGAGTTCAATACCTGCCTACAGCTGAGGTGAACAAAACACTTGATGAGATACGTTCAGGGGGAGATAACTGACACTGAGACATCCGGAAGAGGCATAATACGTGCAACTATGACAATCTACTCCGGTGGACGAAATAAAGGGTTCAGTTCGAAATTCTAATCACCCGAAGAAGGTTGGAATGTACAACGGCCGGAGTGTACAACGGTTGCGAATATGGCAACAGATATGATGACACCTGTTCGAACAATGTAAATAATGAAATACAGTTTTATTTAACTTCAAAATGGCGTTCAAATTTCTTTTCTAAAAGCAACATTTATTAACAGATACCTGCAAAAAATAAATAAGCAAATCAATTGAAAAATCAAATGCAAGAAGACAGAATGCATTGATGTTAGCAAAAGGGGCAGCCCAGAATGCAAATTACAAAATAGAGATACCAAAATCAATCAAGTCCAAAAATGGAAACATCTGGGAATTGTTTTAACAGAGGACGGAAAATGCGACACTGAAGTTCGAAGACGCATTGGGATTGCCAAAGTTGCATTCCAACAGTTAATGAGAGTATTAAGAGACAGAAAGACGTCGTTAGAAACAAAGAAAAGAGTACTGGAACTATTATATGATAAATGTCCTGCTATATAGCAGTGAATGCTGAACAATCTCCCCAATAATGAAAAAGAGACTCGAAGTAAGAGAAATGTGGTTCTACAGAATAATGCTGAGAATAACATAGTCCGAACATGTGATCAATGAGGACGTTTTAGAGAAAATGGAAACCAAAAGTAAACTTATATTTAAAATCACCAAGAGGCAGTTGAGATTTCTACGTCACATAATAAGCAAAGAGGCCTTAGGAAGATGTCTGATATTCACAGAACAGATTAAAAGCAAAAGGAATAGCGGGAAAACAACGAATAACACAATTATTCAGCTAGAGTATAAAGATGGTGGAAAAAAGTTTAGGAGAAATAACAAAAAGACAAAATTTATTATGAGCTATGAACTACAGAAAATTATGAAAGAGCCATGATTGCCTACGTCCTCAAGGGTCATGAGACATAAAGAAGAAAATCTTACAAGTAGAATTGGAATGTTTCTTTTTATCGTGTGTAACTGCCTATTTCCGCCATGATTAAACGAATTATTCATCAGAGAGCTTCACCTTAAACCACATGTTTTCCTGGAGAATTCGAGACTGGTCAGTACCAAGATGGGTAATCGCATGAGAATCCAAGGTACTGTAAGCTTGGATGTGCGGATGGTGTGATGGATAATGGCTCGTAATTGTTAATCGGAGAAGCGAGTTCCAATTCCAGTTAGGTTCGTTACTTACGAGCAAATGCTCTTTGACATGGCATGAATACAGCTAGTCTGCTGCCAGCTATGAGTTAATTAGTAAGACGCGTATAAAAAAATAAATTCTTACAATCTAAAAATACTTTCTGGCTTTAAATAACCTGCAAGGGATTGATAAGCCGTAAAAAACGAATCAATTTATCAAATACTGATTAGCTAGAGGGCATGGCTATTAGATTTATTTACATTCTCCAGAATGTGTGTATATATATATATAAAAAACATCGTGGCCACAAAGTGAGGGATCTGTTTATATAATGATTGTTAATTTAGAATGGATCCCCACTTTATATTCACCTTATAATTTCTTGTTTATAATATTCTGATTACACCTCTTCTCCCCCAGGTATGGGTTAATGAGTAAGACTTTTATCACTAAATCGGAATTATCGCAAAATATCTTACAGTGTAAAAAAGATTTTCTGGCGTTAATTATTGTGCAAATGGTTGGTACCCCCGTAAAAAACGAATTAATCAATCCTGGAGAAATTCATTGCAAACAATATCAGATAAACATAATCATATATCATATAAGCATAAAACAAAATATATGCAATAATTTTTTTTATGATTTATTAATTTTAGTGAAATATTCCTTTAGGGGCACCTGGTGAGAATCGACCACTCGATTCAGTCATAATGGTGAAAAACACCGGCTTGCAAACGATTGCAACACGCAGAGTTGGCCTTTAAAATTTGATTTCTGTTTTGCGTATTTTAGATAGCGTTTCTACTGCCAAGAATTATTTAAATATACGTATACAGTTGTTTTTTGGGGTTTTTTTTTTTGGTGGGGGGCTCAGGTGCGTTCATATATTCTATTATGAATTTATTTGATTGCAATGTCTTTCTAAATTATTCAGGTATTTCTGCTTATAAAAAAATAAAATAAAATTTCCCATGATGCATTTTTGTCTATAATTATTAATTCTGTATTGAATCAAAAAGTAACAGATATTGTTCCTATGAGATCGTGAAATGAAGGACATTTTGAGCGGGCTAGCTTCGAGATCTAATCAAACGAAAGTGAATTTCCCCTAAGGCTCTATTCTGAGTCCTACAAAATTTCTGAACTTCATCAATGATCTCCCTGATATGATTAGTTACCAACTGCGTATCTATGCAGATGACACAACTATTTATTCCTGTCTAAATGGCAAATCCAACAGAGCTGACACAGTAAAGTTGTAAATGGCTTTGAAAATGACTTCCAATGACTGATTAACTGTGGCAAGAAATAGCTTGTAAATTTTAATGCCTCCAAAACAAAACTGCTTTCATTAAACCACCATAAAGAACATCTTTTGCCTGTCATCAAGATGGCTGATACTATACTACGGGAGAACAACACACTGCACCTTCTTGGCACCATGTTTTCCACTGGCATGATATGAAGTGATTACATCGTATTAATAGATGCATCTACTGCAGGAAAAGCTGGGTCATTGTGTCGTGCCAGAAACATTTTCTCGTCAGAATCCATCCTTCACATTTACCAATCTACCATTCGTTGAATACTGTTGCCTTTTCTGGTCTGGTGCTCCCGGTATATATCTAGAGATTCTTAGCAAAATCCAAAGAAAAATCTGTAATGTAATCGATTTTGACTTGGCATCGCGACATTAGTACTTTTCTTAATGACGTCACGTGACTCCCTGTCTTTTCTACAAATATTTTGTTGACAACTTCTCTGACGAGATTTTTTTCCCCTGCTGCCCGACTACATGAATTTAAGCTTGCTGCTAGATTGGAATTCCTTAATGGAAACGCCACTTCTATTCCAGCAGTTTCTTTTCTTACACTTCCCACTTGTGAAACTCACTTTCTTTTACTTATTTTCCTGATAAGTACAATCTTTAAGAATTTTAATTCAAAGTCGATCGCCACCGTTTTCATCTGTTGTCGTCACCTCAATCATCTCTATTCACTGTCTTCTTTTCACTTTCACTCCCTGTAACCTCTACCCCGTACTAGTGGCATTACCGCCTTGCTTGGGGGTAAAATGATTTTAAAAGAATGTAAAAAATGCACCCCGTCTTATTTTGATTTATTAAATCGTGTTATCTTGGATATTCATGCGTTTATCACGCCAAACATCATGGTGCTGCATCAAAGATGGCGTGTCATTAGAGTGACATTCTGTGTAATAACATAACTTGGTGGTTCCCGAACTGTTTTTTTTTTTTTCTCTTGGCCGCCATTTTAGGAATGTAAATTTGCTCTCGCATCACCAAATGTTATTAAAAAAGTATATTTAAAAATAAAAAATAAAAATAAAAACAAACAGAGAGATAGTTAATGGGAGATAACCGTGAATACGAAGTCAGAACATTATCATTGATAACTCTCTCCTCAAAGTTGTGGAGTAAGGCAAGGATGCGTCTTCTCACCCGACCTGTTCAACCTATAAGAGAGAATTGGAAACCCTACAAGGATTTAGCGTTGGCGGCCATAATCTTAACAACATAAGATACGCAGATGACACAATACTGATAGCAGAAGAGGAAAAGGAATTACAAAATCTCCTACAGAACGTAGCAACGGAGAGTGTGAAGAAGAGACTAAGCATAAACTACAAGAAAACAGACTTCATGATCATCAATAAAAGGGTGAGCCCAATTTGAAGGTCGGGAACACTAGAATTAAGCAGACTCAGATGTTTAAATATCTGGGAAGCGTTCTGACAGAGGACGGTAAATGCGACACGGGATCCATAGATGTATTGGGATAGCCAAGGACACATTCCAAATGAAGGGCAAAGTATTGCGAAACTGGAGGATTTCCTTAGTAACAAAGAAATGAATACCAAGCTGTTACTTGACATATGTCCTTCTTTCTGGCAGCGAATGTTCGAAGATTTCCTCAAAGATGAAGAAGAGACTCGAGGCGACGGAGATGTGGTTCTACAGAATGATCCTAAGTATATCATGGACCGAGCGTTTGAACAACGATGAGGTCTTTGAGAGGATGCAAACAAGGAGGAGGCTTATACTTACCATCAGGAAGGGGCAGCTGAAGTTCTTGGGACACATAGTGAGTAAAAAAGGCCTGGAGAATCTGATACCCACGGGTCGAATAGAGGGAAAAAGAGACAAGGGAAAACAACGCATGACACACCCAGCGGCCTCAAGCAAGTGGATTACAGAACGTGGTCTGGGGGAGGTGGTGGAGGAAAGGAACTTGTTGAGAGCATCAAGGGATAGAGGGAGGTGGAAAGCCATGATCGCCTACATCCATGGCACATAGAAAGAAAGCAGTTACTATATTCTTAATATTTGATATAATGCAAAAATTATCACAATGATAGTATCGGCCAATAAGTATTTATAACTATTTTTACTGGCTGCTCGTGCAGGCTGTTACAAGTAATACATAATAAGATTATATATTTTGAAATCATTTATTTTTGGAATATGAATTTATTGAAACTGTTGCTAAATTTTGATTGTCTTTCAATCAGTCTGTCTTACATTCTATCCCCTTCCGACCGCCCCACATTGTTTGAGTACCACTGACATAGCTGGTAAATTGAGGTAGATGCTGAACATATATTGTGTCTACACAAATATTTTTATGCGCTAAAGCTAAACCACATCTCCGTCGCCTCGAGTCTCTTCTTCATCTTTGAGGAAATCTTCGAATATCCACTGCCGAAAAGAAGGATAGATGTCACGTAACAGCTTGGTCTCCTTTTCTTTGTCACTAAGGAAACCCTCCTTTCGCCATAGCTACGCGTCCAGAACAGAAGATCGATCAAGGTTGCAAACTCTTTTTCCATTATATTTTATTGAGTCCAAAAATATCAGTATATTTTCGAGAAAAATAAGCGCGAGAATAAAATATATTTAGGATTAATTTCTGAAAGTACTGAAATATTTTATGAATGAGATGACTTAAAGAAAAACAGTCAAATGTTTTTCATTTTACGTTTTTAAACCCATTTTTTATTTAAATTCTTCAGTTGCCGTCTTCTTTTCTCGACAGATTAATTCTTATTGATAACGCATAATTTAAAAGCATTATCCTGTTACAAGTTGTCATATTTTTATGCTGTTTTGAACGCTTTTCTATGGTGATATTGGTAGAGATTTATGACTGTACATTTAACCTGACCTAAACTACTAATAGATTGACCGTAGCGGTTGCAAAACCCAATTGATTTCCGATGACACTGCATAGAAATATGTTACTCAGATTTAAAAGAAAATTGAAACAAATCGCTATGATGAATTTAATTGATATAAACGTGCGTCTGAGTTGCACAAAACATGAAAATATAAATCAATAGATAACTAATATGGCACGTAGTTTTTAGGCGGGTTTCATCTGATATTTTCAGTAAGTGTGGTTAAAATTTTACCACTGAATAAGGTCCATTATCAATGAGGGAGATTATATAGAAATTTTACAAAGAATATTATTCGTATAAAATAAATCCCTTTTATATATTATGATAGAGATTTACTGATGTCTTTGTTAGGCAGAGTATGTTAACCAATTCCATACCACTTGATAATCCTGAATCTAATCTCACTTCAAAGGCAGTATGATAAAATACAGAGGAAACTCGGTTATCGAAAGTCTCACATGTCGAACAAATTAGATTTCAAACAGAAAATACAACATGAAAATGCCTCAGTTATCGAACAAAATTTCGATTCTCGAACAACATAGCCAAACAGATTTAACCAGAACGGAATCATTTCTGAGTCGACCGTCGTGTTTTATGCAATCGTGTGTTGTACCGTGCTTTTCTTTTCCAATTTTATTGTACTGTGACATTTTTTTTTCTCTACATTAATTCCTATAAGAAAAAAAGTTTCGGTTTACGAACATTTCGGGTTACGAACGGCCTTCAGAAACGAATTAAATGCTTGAATCAAGGCTCACTATATGAGTGAAACTGATTGGAAATATAAATACCCTTGCTCAACAAGAATCATTTCCAAGTGATTGGGACATCTGGAATCCATTTATGACTATTACTCTCGTGAAGATCTTCCCATAGACATAGTGCAATGGCTAGTAAGCTTGTCTCTCTAGATCACTTATGACTGAATGACGATTTTGATCCTCACTGGATGCCTCATACTTTCAACCTTGTGCCACATCTGAGCTACACTTAGTAAATCCCTATAGAGCAGATTTAACAGGTATGTATTTATTTGTTAGCAAAATTTCAAAGAGACTGTATCGTTATATTTACGTAGATTATACATAGTTATTCCTGGGTATGACGATAAACTACACCCGGCAGCAAAGCCTCTGCTTTTACGATTGGATGCTTTGAGGGGCGTGGAATCACCACTTAATTGGTCTTGTTCCCAGGTCCATACTGACCCGTGGTAGAAGCAGCTTTTAGGGTATTATCTATGAACAAATAATGAACCACCGCAAAGAATCATAACACTATGAAAGTATCAAAATACATTATTGTAGTAAAAGCACAGGAAAAATATTTTTCTATAAAAAAAATCCCCAAAATAACTGTTTATAGGAAAATTATAAATAATACGTTTTATCTTAATTGAAGGCGTACAATTACGTTAAAAATATTTGATTTCCATATTAGATAACCCATAGAAGTGTTGATATTCCGCTAAACAAAACAAGACGATCAAACAACCAACATGAAAACCTCTTTAGTTATATTAATCCATATAATATCCTATAATTTCTTAAACTCTATTCCAAAATATAATTTAAACTATAACATAAAAATAAATATCACCACCTATAATGTGTCTACACAAATATCTATATGCGCTAAAGCTAAGTATTATCTACCATGTATTCAATTGTGAAAGGAGAATGCCATATCTTTATTGATTCAAATCTTCGAAGACAATTAAAATTTCAGCATTAAATGACGCATGAGGAGCTGATATGCTGTTAAACAAACATAATAAAAAAGCATGATTCGTATTATTGTTTGAATTAAAGGAGATTTGCCATTTTATCTACAGAAGTCCTATATATCTTTCTATCTATCTATGTGTATGCGTGTATTTGTGTGTTTATCGCCATCTATCTTATTATTGATATATCTGCTTCCGTATATTCTCATTAGATCTGTATAATTCTGTGGAGCGAAGACGAAAATAAACATCATGACAGTCAATCACCAAATAACAAAAAACAAAAAAGATAGAGTTGACTTGTAGTTTAATTGGAAACAGACACTATACAATCACCGATGTCCCTTCTCCAATACTTACTTGAAAAACCAAACTACTCTATCCAAGCATTATTGAAAGATTTAAGAGTGTGGTTTCACCCCACGAATCAAATGGGAAATTATGTATCGGTCTCAAACCCCTAACAACTTTCAGGACAGATGCGATCTGTGTATACAAGTAAAAATTGCGATAATTAAATACACAAATGCTAACCAATGGTTAAATAAACGAAATGAAATGATCTTCAAAAGTAGACATAAGAACAAATTTAAAATCCACTAAAACATTTATTATATCTTGGGGTTGAGTGATGCATACTTGAAGTGTTGGTTCGTTTATATAGGTGTACATTCATGTATATGTATGAACGTATATATATATATATATATATATATATATATATATATAAGTGCGTATAAGTGTAGGCGCGAATGTGTGTTATTTTGTTTTTTGCGTGTTTCTTCCAAAATTAATATCATTTTTATCCTTATCCATACATCATTCTACTCGTTTTTTTATTTTTTCATTTTTATGTTTACTTTTAACTTTCACAATTTATTTGTTTTATATATCTGTATTTAAAATCCCTTTATTTATGTTTGATATTATTATCATTATTGTAATGTCTATTTCGTATTTGTATTAAGGACCGTTTTATTGTAATTTATAATTGGGTTGGGTTGTCTTGCCAAAAACAACCGGCCATAACGGCCAATTTGCTGTATAACTGAATGTACAAAGTTCCAACCGTTAAATGAAAAATTCTTGGCCGGGCCAGTCCGTTTAGGCGTACTACTACCTATCCATTCTTTCCTCTATCTCATCTGTTTAAAAGTGCCTGTCCACGCGTCAATTTTCTCTTTCCCCTGCTTCATCCGGTGTATTGTCTCCATTTACTAAGAGAGTTAATATTTTCAATATTCATGAAATAAATTATAACCAAAATAAATATTTAAGATTTTCGTGATTTTATATATATATATATATATGAAGAAATATAGTTTTAAGGTGTGCTATATATATGGGATAAAGTGCTCAATAGTGTGTATGTAAATATAAATATAGAAGTGAACATTGAAGTTAACATTCAGAGGCGACAGGCTTTTTCATGCATATATAAATAGAAAATTTGCATGAAAATATATAAATTGAAAAATTGCATGAAATGTTTGTTAAATGCACTTCAACACGTTGCTGCTACATTCGTAATAAAACTTGTGTTGGTTGGTTGATTTTGATATAGAGGTCCTCGAGATGCTTTGTCATTATTATTTTAGTGGTGTATTATATTGGTGCTGTCAACAAGTATTTTCCTATATTGTAAAAGCAGACAGGAATGTATTTTTAGATGTTGTGTTAATAGAACTTGTATCCGACAAAGAAAGTGTAAGACGTCTTGTAAATATTATGGTCGTCAAGCCGACATATGTTCTTAAAGTTTTGTTAAAGATACAATCTGCCAAAGGACATTTAAACTGATATACAATATTGGTCTAGTTGAGAAGAAGTGTTATTGCGCATGATTAAGTTGGTCGTGTTAAATTTAGTATAATATACAATGGATCAATGGGGAATATATTAGTATTTATGATATTTTTAAAACTTTTATAAAGACATTTCAAGACTGATATTTGAATGTTCTATATCCGTAAGGACTTCAAAAAATTGTCGCATTTGTTGATTAACCCAGCATACATCCTGGCCAGTTGAATTCTCTAGACGGCTTACCAGGATTAGAATATTCTGAATAGAAAATCACCACCATTCTCGATTGGATACTTTGTTATGATAGCCTTTTTTGATGATGTAGAACACGATAAAAAAAATTAAAAACGGATTGTTTGTTGGTGAACCCTCTTTATTTAAAAATATCCGTGATTTTTTGAGATGTGAACAAGATTAAAAAATTAAGAACGGATTGTTTGTCGGCTTAGGTGAACCATTTTTATTTTAAAATATCTGTGATTTTTTAGCTTATCTTATTTTTGTTTTTTATCACATCGTTCAGATCGAGTCATTCAACGACAACTAAATATCCTGACTCAGATTTTATTTTTTTAATAATAAGATTGTTGTTTCTATTAGTGGTAATATTTTGCTGATAACCGTGTTATGAAAACATAAATGAATGTCTCGTAAGATATTCTTTGACACGGAAAGCAGTGAAGTCGGCTAAAATGTACTTATCAAAATGAATGATATTAAATATATATATATATATATATATATATATATATATATTTGTTAGCGATTTTTTTTAGAATCATTTCACCCCAGCAAGGAAATAAAGTTACTAAGACGCCAGGGGCTACTAAATCTCTTTTAAGAGAACGTCATAAAAGAACGGTTTTATCTAGTTAGTTCATTAGTAAAACGGTGAAACCTATTTGCCAATCGAGTAGCAAGCATAAATTCATGCAGGCGAGGCACTAAGGAAAAAACTTCATCTGAAAAGTTGCCGTGTAAATATTTGAACGTCAAACGTCATCTTTCTTGAATTCTTAAATCTCGTTCATCTTTTGTCCTTTCATCAATTCACCAAGTCTTTTCTCCCACTTTCACTCTTGGTACACCACAGCTTGCGTACTAGTGGCGTTTTTGTGTGGCTTTGGGTGAAATGATTAAAAAAAAAAGAAGACAGTGAGGGGAAACCACTTCACGTCGGTGAGAAATAGACTGTAGTCGATATGCCAGATCAGGGTCGATTATATTACAGGCTCCTTTGAATTTGGTCAACAATCTCAAGATGTACAGCAGTAACCCCAGACGAGACATGGAGGCAGTATACATGGTAGATTTATAAACGTGCAAGAATTCAAGCGAGAAAAATGATCTGTCACGGAACAGTGAACTAAATTTCTTATCAGGAGACGAAGAAATTGATTCGATAATGTCACTCCGCTTCTTCACTTTATGTCAATGCAAAGTGTGAGCCCCAGAGAGACCAATATTATAATTGTCAGAGAAGCATTCCCTCGGGAGTTTCCTTCACAAAGCAACAGTTATGGGAAAGAAGCTATCCGAGTAGATCTTGCTTTTATCAAAAGGAACACGAACGGAACAAGGATGGTTTACCACCGTTAACAGGGCAAGATGGGCCCGGATTATGAAGGTACTTGCTGGTAGCACTAAGTAATATAACTCGTCTGAACATCTGTTATATTAATAGATATCGTCCTATATGTGATTTTTTTACGCTACGTGAATGTAAAGACTGTAATTTCATAAATGCCTATATCCTCTCCCGGGTCTAAACAAGACAGTTCCAGGCGAGAGGAATACCAGCCGAAATGAAGTCCCTCCGTATTTCTCCATAGATGGCATCATGCCAATGCAGACAACCAGTATTAAGACGATAAGGAAGAGGATGTACTAATCGATAGTAACCCTGTAGTGACAATAGTTCGATTTGTATATAGGAAGAGAGGGGCAAGGCAAAAACTCATGCGCAGACAGTATTTATCGAGCAAGGTGCCAGCAGTCGATAAGGGCATGACATTCAACCAATCTCCGGTGTATTTCTGCTAAACAGTGAGTAAACAAGCCATTTTGCCTTTGTCGAGTTCATATTGTTTACTGGGTCATGTATTTAATATTGCCCCGTTTGTGTTGCTAAATAATGAACGATAAATGTCAGTTACTATTTAAATTTGATTAGAATTCCCTTCATATTATTTCGATTTTGGTCTCTTTATCTCAATGTATCATCTCGCTTTTCTACATCCTATGTAACCTGAAAATCTTATATGAATAACACAACCACTCATCGATTATGCTAAAAACAAATCGTGTTATATTAATCAGTATAATCCCATATAAGGCAGTAAAATCACTAAGACACAAAAGGTTATTGGGCGAGAATAGAATTAGGAACAGAAACATTAATAACGGGTTGGAAGCAGAAAGAGTAATCCGGAGGAGATTAGATAGCGATAGACATTGCATTTAAATTTTTGCGGTTTAAGCTTGGCTGGAAATCATGGATCCGGAAGGGACTTCAACAAGCGAGAAGTGCGAGGGAAAACTGTTATGTCTAGCCAGCTCAAAATTAAATTGATGAGATCTCGACACCAATCTAGTACTGTGCTTAAATTTTTAAAAAAAGTACCATGGAGAAGATCTCATCCGAACAATAACCATGAAATTATTTTTTAATCAATTCACTCCATGCAAGGCGGGAGTACCACTAGTATACATGGGGTTAGAAAGAGTGTGAGTAAGGGACAAGACTGGCTATAGGTTGGGGGTTATGGATAAATAAAAGAATTGGGGTGAATAAATTGAAGATCGGAGATCAAGGCAACAGAAGATGTCGATTGGCATTACATTTAATTTTTTGAAGATTATAGTTATCAAGGTACCAAGTAAGAAGAAGAGTGTTCCACTGTCGGGAAGTGCGAGTGAAGCTGTTGGAGTAGAAGAGGCGGTTATATTTTACTATTTCGACAGTAAACGGGCGGCGCCAAGATGACAACCTAGTAGCTTAAATTCATGCAGTCGGGACACCAGTGTCAATAGATAGCAGTTGCTATGAAAATATTTATAGAAAAGACGGAGGGAAGCCACATTACATCGGGAGGGAATGTAACTGGAGTCGAGATGCCAGGTCAGGACCTATCGCATTTTATATCCGTTTTGGATTTTGTCGAGAACCTCAAGATGAAAAGCGGAGGCACCAGACCATATATAGCAGCAGTATTCCAGTCATGGACGAATGGTAGATTTGTAGATGTGAAGAATGGACTCAGACGAGAAAAACCTTCAGGCTCAACACAACTTTCATTGCGGTAGATGCAACAATTCAATGTATTTGTTCCACCTCAGATCAGTTGAGAACGTGAAACCAAGAGGCGCTCTCGTGAAGTTGAGCATAAGCCATGCTGAAAGGAAGAGGGGACGTTTCTCTGTGGTAAGTAAATGACTGCAGTTTCGTTTTGGTGGCATTAAAATCTCAAGCCATTTCCTGTCCCAATCAACCACAGATTGGAGGTTGTTTTCAACACCAACGGCCAGGTTAACTTGGTCAGCAACGACGGTTTTACCATTGAGACAGGAGTAAATGACGATATTCAGTCACCCCCACCACACGAGAGTGTCATGTGGCACAAGGCCTTTTTAACGTGGGCATTCCCGAGCCATTAGGCTCGGCCAAAAAATAGCCCATTTGAACCTGTATAAACGGGTTCTGGGCCGGTTTTACCTCCCCGAAGGAGACTCCGCCCTTCGGCGTAGCCTCCTTCGGGTTCCTCCCGCCCGTAGGAAGAGAGTTTAACCGAACAGTCGGTTCAGAGGTGAAAATGACAGGAGTAAATGACAGTGTCGTCTGCGTAGATGCCGACTTGAGAACTGATGACGTCAAGATCATTGATGACTATCAGAAACCGTGTAGGACCAAGGACAGAGGAACACCTGCGTTCGTATGGAATGAACTGGAAAGGAACCCGTTCAGGACAACATTGATTTCCCGGTTAGACAGGAATGATTGGATTCAATCAAAATATTGTCTTGTAATGCCGTATCCCTGAAGCTTACGTAGAAGGCCAGAATGCCAAACACTGTTAAACGCCTTAGAGATATTTAGAGCCACAGCTCGAACTTCGTCGTTATTATCAAGATCTTGGTATATATATATTCAGTTATCGCCGTAAGCATATCAGCGCTGGACCGGGCAAAGCAAAAACCATATTGTTTATCAGAGAGAAGATCCTGACAGGTGAGATGCTTAAGTACTTCGGTATTGATTAAAGTCTGGAAGACTTTGCCGAGGAGTAGAAGGAGACTGATAGGACGGTAGTTAGATGAGTCAGAAGGGTCTCCAGACTTCTTAAAGACCGGGACGACAGAAGAGGACTTCCAACAGGCTGGACAGCAAGAATCGGCGAAGCAATAGTTGTGGAGTTTGGAGAGGACTGGAGCCAGCTCAGGGGGTACATTTCTTTTGGACCACGGCTGGTATTCTGAAACCACCACTTGCTTTATGAGAGTCTAATTTAGAGATGATGCCTAATACCATCGACGCGATTATGCACATCTCACTCAGTATAGCCTCACTTCTAGTGGTGAAATCATGTGTGGGTAACCTGGATGAGTCGTGTGTTCAGTTGGAGGAGAATTTCGGTGCAAAGCATTCAGCTGAAGTTAAAGCTTTGAATTGATTGAATAGAGGAGGGTTTAAGGATTTGCTGTATTTCAGAACACTCTTGAAGAACTTCCAATAATCTTTAGAACCAAACTTGCGAGATGCAATATGTTGTTTCATCCTCTCAGCAAACAGTAACTTTTCTTCATTTAGGACATGCATGCACTCTTTACGAGCAGGGACAAAGAGACGTCTGTTGCAATCAGACATGTCGCTACGGTACAGACGGAAGAAGTGATTCCCATGAGCTGAGTAAGCAGGTGAGAACCAAGGAGATGTGCACGATTTAACTTTGTATTCTCTTGCTAGGATTAAAGCCTCGATGTCGGCTTTTTACCCAGGAAGAGACCTCAGATGCATATTTTTGTACAGGATGATTAAAAACCATATTACAAGGGACGTCGCGAAGGAAATCACGGAGTGAGTCCCAATCTGAGCGTTGATAAGAGAAAGATATTCTGTTATTAGGAGATTCATGGCTAGATGAGGGTGTTGAAGGAGATGTTAACAGACACCATCGTTTGATCAGAGTTGCCAAGTGGACAGAGCTGCGTAGCGCAACAAGAATCAATGATGGAGGTAAAAACAGAGATCTAAAAGGGAATCTTTACCGTCCGTGTTATTGGGAAAACCCGTAGGAAATCAACTACTTGCACGAAGAATTGAGTGATTGAAAAGTTAAGGTCTTGAATTCCAGCGAGATATGATTTATTGATTGATTCATTTTATACATTTTGAACAAATTCCAGGTTATTTAATCCAGAAAATATAATTTGGATTGTAAGAGTGGAGAAGATATATCGATTTAATGATACAAATCTTAATATTTAAGCCAGAACTTGGAGGAGAAGAGAAGAGATGGATTCATACCTCCCCAATGGCATTTGGAACTCGGCTCATCGATTAACAATTCCGAGCCATTAATCATTACACTACCCGTATATTCAAGGTTACAGCAAATGGTATTTCCAATAACACATTTTGATACTGACGGAGCTCGACGTTGCTTATCGTCGGTGACTGAATGGGAATTGGTGATTTGGCGTGTATATATACACAATTTATTATAAAATTATATACAAATTTTATCATGAAATTAAGTGGGGAGATGATGAACCTAAATATAGGACTTTGTTAGACTGGCCAGTCCAAAACACACAAATAAGAACGGCCGCTCCATTCAGTCGATAAGGAGAATCAAGGAGCTTATTTACTATAAGCAGGGGTGGGACAATTCAAAATAGAATGCTTTGTCGCTCCCCCGCCATTAGAATGTGAATATTTATTGTATTACATACAATTCTGGCACAAGGCCGAAGTGGAGTGTTGAAACTTGACTAATGCATGGAATGCAACACAAAATGTACTTAGAAAAAAATGTATTGAAACAAGAAAATGTACACAATATTTACATATAGTCTTTTGTATATTCTTGGGAAGACCGTTCCTGGAGAATGTGTTGACTGAGTCGCAGTCGGGCAGAGTCTCTGGTTGAATCTCTTGATTCCTCCCTCTCTTCCCGGTACCAACCATATTTATATGGTCGGTACTCCACTATGCAAATTAGGTGGATCCTACCACAACTATCCTAAACATAGCTAATCTGATTCATGACCTATTCATTCGTAAAAATTTAACTCATTCGCCACAAGGGCACACCCGTCTTTACTCAATCCCACATCTACCAAAATGCCACATATTTATGAATTCATTTAAACAAATGTAATTTTTGGCGTTGTTGACTCGATTTAAACGAAAAGTCTAAAATAACGTATCTAACGTTGTTAATACTATGGTTTGTTTGCTTGAAATGTGCTGCTCCATTGAAATTGATGATGTTGTCTTTCATCGTTTTTTTATAGTAATTAAACCAAAGACGATAGCTTTTCACTGATATAATTTCCTGTTTTGCATTTGTTGCCAAAAAGTAAATATATTATTGAACTGTCACAAGTCAAGAGAGGAGATCGGACTGCTGTGCGCGTGCCAGGTGGCATAAAAATACAATCGGCGATAATATGTTTACGAACTTGGCATCAGAGTTCATTACACGTTTCGCGGCCTTTGTTAGTGAATGATTTTGATAGGCTAAATTATGTAAGTAACGATTATAGGTTTTGAGGCTTTCAACTGGAGTTAAGTAGGGTTTCATTGTCTTTCACACAGGAATAGAAGCTACACGGTGCCCTGGTATTTTATGTAATTTGTTGGTGTAGAAAACACTCATACATTGTTTCATTGCTTCGTAATAGTACTTGTGTGAAAGTGAATGCAAGTGAAAAAGAATTTCGGTATCTAAGTCAATCCTTATACGAGCGTAATCTTTCTTCTTCTAGAAAACGTGTGGATATACACGCACGCCCTCTCTCTCTCTCTCTCTCTCTCTATATATATATATATATATATATATATATATATATATATATATTCCGTTTCCCCATATCATTTCCGTTGATTTGATCGATTAAATAGGTTAATGTCTGATCCCTACCCACTCCTCCTCGATATTAAGTATTGTAATAAAAATTTAAAAAAATTAAAACTCTCCTTTCCCTCTCTAAATTCGACCATGTCTCTCGCACAGTTCCACACCACCCTCTATGTTACCTTATATAAGGTTTACACTGCCCTTCAAAAGTGTAAATTTTAAATTCAATTTTTCGTTTTGTTGAAAGTGAAGTCTGAAGATCCAGAGAAAAATAAAATTATCTGGTGAAATAAATTATAACTAATGGAGCCTTAAAGTGGTCTGCTTTTCTTTAAATTATATATATTTATTAAAGACATTTTTATGTTTAACGTTCTTTTTTATAGATACAAGTATTTTTAAGTAAATGCTCTGTTTATAATAAACAGTATTAAATAATATTTACCGGCCTGAATGTCTGAGAAATTTTCATACAAAATAGTCGTCCTTTGACAGGATTCGAAACTGCTTCCTATACCGAACCGTCATTTACGCTGACGTGCCTTAACCGTCTCGGCCACAAAGGAGCGTTCGGTAGGCAAGGTCGAATTTACTGCTTATAAACTTCAATCTTCCATGAATCTCGTACATTCATAACTGCTCTGGCGTATCAAATGTAAACAAATGACGTCATATATTAAGAAATGGACAAAGTCGACAATTTATTTTATTAAAGACATTTTTATGTTTAACTTTCTTTTTTATAGATACAAGTATTTTTAAGTATTCAGGCCGGTAAATGTTATTTAATACTGTTTATTATAAACAGAGCATTTACTTAAAAATACTTGTATCTATAAAAAAGAACGTTAAACATAAAAATGTCTTTAATAAATAAATTGTCGGACTTTGTCCATTTCTTAATATATATCTGTGTGTGCGTACATAATGTTATATTAGTGGATACTTGTATTTGAAATAGACGCTCCATTTTTTTGTTTTTAAACAGGGTGTAGAAATAAAACTAAAAGCAGGGCGTATACTTCAAATACAGGTACCCACTAAAATATCCTCCGAAGTAATAAAAATGTAAGATTAAGAATAAGTTCATATATATAAGACACAAAAGAACATTTATTCGTTAGGTGAACTAAATATATTGAATCAATAGCTTCATCTACCGCCAGGAAAGTTGGCGCTCTGTGTCGTGCCAGAAAGACTTTCTCGTCTGAGTCCATCCTTCAAATCTATAAATCAACCGTCCGTCCTTGTATGGAATATTGCTGCCATATATGGTCTGGTGCCTCCGCTGTAAGTCTCGGGGTCCTCAACAAAATCCAGGTACGGTATGCAATGTGGTAGGTCCTGATCTAGCGTCTAGTCTACAATCGCCATCCCACACACCTGCCGTGGATCCTTTCTGTCTCTTCTACAAGTATTTTCACGGTAGCTCTACCGACGAGCTACTTTCGCTGGTTCCCGGACTACATGCATTTAAGCGAGCTACCAAGCCGGCATCTCGGTCCCACCTTTTCACTGTCAAAACGGTTAAATGTAACCGTCTCTTCTACTCAAACAGCTTTTCACGCACTTCCAATCTGTGGAACTCTTTTCCCTTACTTGCTTCCCTGATGATTATAATCTTAAAAATTCAAGTATAAAGTCAATCGATATCTGACACCCTGAACTTGTTCCCGGCTCTTCTCTGTATCCTTTCCTCAAACACGCCTCTTTATTCTTGTTCTCAATCTCCTTGCGTGCTTGTGGCACCCCGCCTTGCTTGAGGTGAACTGCATTAAAAAAAAAACAAAAAAAAAACATACAAATATTCTCCATTTTTGGTGACAACAGTCGCCCATCGGTCTACAAGCTTGGCAACGTTCCAAAGTGTAAAGGATTGCTAGATGATGTCCAATTTTCTCCTTAGACATTCTTGATAGAATGTCTCCAATATAGTAATGACATGGCACAATGCGGATTCTCATAAAAGAGCGAAATGGAAGATACCACACTCGCACCAACCACGATGAGGCTTGAGCTGATTTTTATGCTTTTATCTGACGAGAGTCTTTTCTTTATTGTTACAAAGGCTTTGCTAGTTTTCTCGATCTACGGGTGTATTTCGGAGAAGACAACAATCCTCTTGAATCGAGTGCTACTAAGGTAGACGAAATTATCCATTGCAAGCACCATAGATAGATAGATCCACAAATTTTACAAACAACAAGCATTCAATGCAGTTAAAGATTATCAGGCAAAGCTCAACCAAATATAATATATATAATGGTTTACCAAAATAAAATGTAAGAATGAATGTACATTCACAAATTTGATATTTGTGACTTTTACCCGTCCATCACTGAGTATCTTCTCATGTCAGCTATAAGACTAGCAATAAATGCATGCCCTATTAGCGATGCGAAATAAATATCGTAAATAAGGTAAAAAACCTATACTTTTACATAATGGTTAAGTGTGGACCAAAAAAAGTAGCCCTAAATTTAGTGCTACTATGGGAACATATGATTCAGCGTAGGCATGCGAATTTGTTGAAATTCTATTATTATGGCGACTTATATTTATTTTCTACATCAAGGACATCAAACTCTAAAGAGATGACAGTGTATTCTCCTCCGTGAAACTAAATCACGAAAGAGAGCACGATTGAGAAAGGAACTGATATTTTTTAAAAATATTACAGCCACCTCCAATGCTAAAGTGATCAATTTTTTCAATATAAACTTAAATCTGAATAATGATATTATAAACCATACACAAAGAACCTATATAACTATAGCTACATTAGTCAAAAAAAACAAACCACCACCATAAAATTCTAGATAAGTTACATAATTCAGTGAAGTTAGATTATCTGCCAACTCCAGCAATAAGGGAATATTTAATACGTTTAAAATTAAATATATACAAGATTTAGAACTAAGCTACCATAAAGTAAATTTAGAGTATTTGGAAATAAAGAAGGTAAAAATATTCAGAAACACCGTAAACGAACCATTATATAGTTTAATTCGCCTTTAAACCGTAATGTCAAAACTAATATGGGAAGAATTTTTCCTAATTTAATTCATAAACGCATTAACCATTCAGCATCACTTAAAATATTTTTAACAAAAGCAATATTAATATCAGCTATAGCTGCGTTAATGACATAGACAGGCCCATCTCCCGTCATAACAACATTATATTAAACAAATATATTTCTAACAAAGACAACGTAAATTCTTCCAAAAATAAATGCAACTGCCGAAAAAATACGATCTGTCCAGAGCGAAAATACATTCCGGTAACGATGTAAAATTTTATTTTGGTTCCGCGGAAAATATTTGGAAATTTCGTTTTTTTATCATCATCGAATGAACTTAAGTAATTTAAAATACAAAAACAGCACTGCTGTCTTCAAATATTTCTGGCAATTAGAGAATGAGGGCATATCACCAAATTTATCTAGAGCTAAAGCTTATAACGGTAAAGGAAATAAAAGCAATTTATGCCTTGTTGAAAAACTGGTTAAAAAAACTAAATAACCCTTGCTTATTAAACAACAGAAATGAATTGATGGTTACATGTACGGATAAAATAAATCCCTGCTTAAATAAGTTGTTCCAGATCATTTTAAATTTTTAAAGTAAATAACGGTATATTTTTAATATTAATTACTATTTGTTTATTTAATTTTAAATATAAATGTGCTGCCATATTCAATATTGGCAAATGTGAAACTTTTGATTGTGTGAAAATGGTAGATAAGTACCTTTAATATATATATATATATATATATATATATATATATATATATTGTGTGTGTATTTAGGCGGCATTTTTCCTTCGTACATGTTTCATTAAATAATATAGACAAGTGTTGTCTATTTTATGTAAATTCTTTTCATAACGTCTGATAAGCTTAATAACATCATTAAACGAAGAAAGAAAATCACAATATTGATCCATATTTTTTAATCCAATCTAAGCTTTCGGCTTACATAAGCCATTATCAAAGTTGAAAATTACAGTACAATATATTAAGCAATACATCCATGTAAACAGAAAAAGACTATCATCACATTCTTGTCCGTGTATTGCTTAATATATTGTACTGTAATTGTCATCTTTGATAATGGCTTATGTAAGCCGAAAGCTTAGATTGGATTAAAAAAAAAAAAAACTGTATCAATATTGTGATTTTCTTTCTTCGTTTAATGATAATGTTACAGAGTAATAATAAACAATCAAATCCCAAATCACTTCATACAGAGAATACCCTATTTTGACAGACAAAGATATCGCTCGTCTGTCTTATCAAATCCGGTGTGGACTGAGTTCATGTCAGAAACAGAAATTTATTTGTGAAAGCTAAAATAAAAAAAAAAAAACAGTTGAAATACCAATACAGAATTTATCTGTTTTAATGTTTCAGTCAGAAAAATATATATATATATATATATATATATATATATATATATATATATATATATTACATGCATTTTTTCATTCATACATACAAAATATATATTCTACTGTAATTGTCATCTTTGATAATGGCTTATGTAAGCCGAAAGCTTAGATTGGATTAAAAAATATGTATCAATATTGTGATTTTCTTACTTCTTTTAATGATGTTATCAAGCTTTTCAGACGTTATGAAAAGAATGAACATAAAATAAATAGACAACACTTGTCTATATTATTTAATGAAACATGTATGAATATATATATATATATATATATATATTACCTCTATAAGCATTATGTTCAGCGGTTAAACGTTTTTATATTTTTTGTGATATCAACGAATACTCGTTGTCACTCTCGTAATGCTTTTTGTAGTAAAGACTTCGTAATCGCCGATACAACTATAGTAACGCCGTCGAACAATACTGGTATCAGACGCCTTCGAATAACACTTGCACTAATAGTACTTGCTCGATAATACTCGCTCGAATACTAACCACTGAATAGTGATCAGCATCGAGGGATATTATAGAGAACAGCAAAGCGTATATTAATAGAAGATAGACTAGAAATAGTGATCCGAATAGTAATAGAAGATAGTCTAGAAATAAAGATCAATTAGATACGCTCTATTTCCTATATATAAGTTTCTTCTATGTTCACGTGGTCTACTTAATTTAATAATGGGATCACCTGTGTTTGGCGAACTATGTTCAATATTGCTATCTATGTGGGAAGTTTTTTGTGAAATTAATAACAGGCCTAAATCGAGTTCTTATTCGGGAAAAAAAAAAAAACATTTATGCCTCCCGAAAAGAATGGAACCTGCATCGTATTTTCCATTTATTCTCGGAGGGTGCAATCTTATCATCCCAAGATACTCGGGTGACACCGTGTTACTGACAGACACGAAAGGAAATTGAAGAACCTCATAAAGAAGTTAATAGACAAAGTCGAGAAGAAAAGACTAATCATTAATTGTAAGAAGAAAATATTTGCTTTTCAGCAAGATCAACCCGAGATGCGAATGGCAGGTTGAATATGGCAAAATCAAGCAAAGAAAGAAATTGAGCGAACTGGGAAATATTTTAACAGATGGCAGAATATGTGACACTGAAATCCGGATCATTTTGATACAGATATTGTTAAGGCTTTCCATACGAATACTGACAATAACATAGACTACGCATGTGAATCTCGAGAGAATTTGCGAGAAATCTTTGTTTTTTTATCTGTTGATTCGTTTTCTACGGCTTATAAAATCTTTGTGGGTTATTTAAAGCCATATTTTGCTTTTAGATTGTAATTTTTTTTTTAGATAATAATAGTTTAGAGATGCAAGTTCTACTAATTAACCCAAACATGGGGCGGTAAGATGAGTTGGATTCATCCCTTTCCCCAAATTATTTGCTCGTAATTGAATATAGCGAATTGGATCTCAACGCACTGATTGACCGAGCCATTATTCATTACATCACCCGCACATCAAAGATTATAGCACATGCTATTCCCAATCAGTCCCCATCTACATATTGATTGCTTAAAGTAACCTGGCCGTGAGGCGAGAGAAATTGAAAAGAAATTATATTTATCCTTAGAATAAAAAATAAATACACCCTTGGGATTCCCAATGAGCAAAAAAAAATGCTTGGAAACTTTTACACTCTTAGGGCATGTTAAATCAAGCGTGTCAAATCACAACAGCAACAAATCTTTGTAAATGGATATCAAATAAGGTTTTCGGTTTTGATTGATTTTTTAAAGGACTTTTCAAACCCTTTTTTTTGTGAATTATTTAAAGCGGAAATTTCGGGATTGTAAGAATAAATCATTATTTTTTGGGGGTGGGGTAGATATTGGATTAAGAATTATTCAGAGATAATAATGATTTACAGATAACAGTTCTAATATTTACCGCAAATATGGGGGAACAAAAAAGAGGTTTAATTGAACATAATGAACTTGATTGGAATTCGAACACGGCGCTCCAATTCCAGTTTTTCGTTCTGAACCATTATTCATTGTACCACCCGCACATCCAAGCTTACAACACCTTAGACACCGAATAGGGCATCCATCTATGTGCCGACCCATCTCGACGTTGCTTAACTTCGGTGATTGGACAAGAACCGCTATTTCAGCATGCTCTGGTTGTAAGCCATACGAGAGTTTATGGGATAATAAAAGAGCAAACATTGATAAGAAGAATAAAGGAGAGGAAGTTGTGGAAGACCGTGACCCTCCCACTGCACGAAAGAGCACTACATCTAAAAGATGATCAAAATTTGAAACGTAATTTTGAACGCGTAGCTGAATGTTGAGGTATGCGTAGATGTCGACCATCCATGATCCATTAGTCAAGCATGTCATATCGCCTTGGGTAGTTTATACACCCCTCTGCCTTTAATAAATCCTGTCAGTGTCTTTCATACATTAAATATAGGTGTGCTTTTTGATATCATATTCTGTAAAACTTCGTTATTACACACATGGAATTCTCAGCATCCTTCTGTAGAAGAATATTTCTGTTACCTTAAGTCTCTTCTATATCTGCGACGAGATTGTCCAGTATGCACTGCCAAATAGTTAAGTACGCTTTTCTTTGTTTCTAACGGGGTTTTCCTGTTTCTTATTACCTTGCTTAGCTTTTGGAAAGCGTTTTTCGTTATCCCAATATACCTGCGGATTTCGGTGCCGCGATTTCTGTCGACTGTAAAAAACACTTCCAAAATATTTAAATTTCTATACGTGCTTCATTTTGGCATCTCCTATTTATAATTTCCATGTTGAACTCTTCACTTTTCTGGCAACAACACATTATATCTTCTTACAATTGATAGTTAGTCCTTTCTTCTCGCTTTCCCTTACTACATTTTGTAGGAGTTATTGTATTTTTATTTCTGCTATCATCACGGTGGTAACTACTTACCTAATGTTAAGATTTTGGTCGCCAATAATGACTTTTTGTGGGAATTCCAATTCTCTCAGAATCACCTCACTCTAAATTTTGAATAAGTCCGGTAAGACGATGCCCCTCTGTCTTACACTCCTTTCTATTTTGTATATTTACAGTATATATTTTCTATCCTTATGCAAGCGGTTTGTTGCCAGTATATTTCTTTGATTGTTCGAATATCCTTCCTAAATATGGGATGTGGCCGAGTGGTGAGAACGTTGGCATTCTGATCATGAGACCAGGGTTCGAATCTCACCATGGTAAATTTGCCAGGACCGAGACTGTTGATGTTATCGAACTGGAGGGGTCTATGCAAGCGTGCGACACCTTTGGAAAGTGCCTGAAAACCGTACCACGAGTTGACCCAAGCTTTGTGAGTGAAATTGGGTAAACGGAACCCTTGGGTGAGCGTGATGGCCTTGTTCAAATTGTTGATCACGCTAGATAACACGCTTTTCCCCAGAAACTGTAACTAAGTTCAGCATAGTTGAAGTATAAACACAAATGCTCCTGTGTAAGCGTCTGCCAAAGGGATTGGCCTTCCGCCGTAGTTGACGGGTATTCTCGAATACGAGTGGCCAGCTATACATACTTCCCAAATATATGAACCTTAGCGAACTGACAGAAATTAAGTCCAGGTTTCAGCTACACTAAATGGCGATGAGCTTTTTTTGTTGTTTTGTGTTACTCAGAAGGATTCTTCTTAATATTATAGGAAAATGAAACTATATATTTTATTTTTCTTTGGATGACACAAGAGTGTTGCAGCTGATATCTCGTCTGACCTGGGTCTAGCATCTCATTGGGGAAAAGTGGCTGGTCCACATTAAATGCCTCGAATATCAAACTAGCGATGCTGCATCATCAGAGAATGGATCCTGAATTTCCGCCTATCACTCTGAGCGGGTGTTGTTTCAGTGATCCCGTGCCTTGAGCGCCTATTGGAATATAAGCCGAACTCAGAACACAAAGGGATCTTGTAAATACACTCCATCGCTAAAGATGCTGTAAAAATGTTCGGTTCGCAGTACCGATCCTGTAAGTACCTGATCCCTTCTACTCTCATCGTTACGAGAGCCAGATCAGGCCGAAAATGGACTAGCTGGGAAGAAGGTGTCCAGACATTACTTTCTAATATCGATAGTGTCCAAAATCGTATCCGCGTCCTTTTGGGTGATTAATTATTTTCTGCATTTAAAACCCCATTCTTCACAGACCACTCTCGCTTATCTATCGGTATCTGGGAAAAACTCCAGGGATTGGCACGAACTGCGCTTTGTGGAAGAAGATGCTTCCCCGATCACAACAATATTATCCTGTTCATACCTAGGGTTAACCATTACTTCCTCACATATTCCCATGTCTCTTAAGCTATAAACATCTACCTCGAGTAGGTTTTGAGCTTTCTATAGTGTGAAAGTATAGTAAAAATATATATCTTGTACACCGGCACAATTATATTGTTTTATTTATTTTAGTTGTAGATTTTATCGTCGTATTCGTATAAAGAACTTATGCTAAAAGAAAATGATTCTTCTTAAAAATTCAGAGAATATTAAACTGTGTTAGTCTTAAATTTAAACAAGAATCTTAATGTTTTCTGAATGAGATTAATCATTTTGATTTTCACTTACGTTGAAATTTATGACGAATATTATGTATCTTTGAATTTCATAGATGAAGAATTGTCTATTAACATCAGTTCTTTTATCCAATTCGACGATAACAGTGAATTTTGGCAGAGTGTATATTTTTTGATTTTCTTAATGTTACGACACTGCATTTTCTTTATAGAACCATCTATATATGAACAGTGATTTTCCAATCGTAGCTTAGATGTGGCACAAGACCGAAAGTATGGGGCACCCAGTGAGGATCGAACTCACTACTCAGTCGTAATTGTTTTACCGAGAAAAGCTTGCTAATCACCTCGAGGAGCCCCCGTCCATATATGAATATGCATAACAGACAATTACACAAGTTTCGAAATTGATAGTAACAGCTAATTCAAATATGGCGGCTCTACTTTAATCTTGTGTTTAGAAAGAGGAAGACAATACTATCTCATGACAAAACATCGAATCATGTTGTGCTTTATAAATTATTTGCCTTGTGCTGATATTCAAATGCGCTCGTTATTGTCAACATAATTTCTTTCGTCTGAAGCAGACGACATTAATGAAGTATAAATATCATCGGTAACGGGATTGTTTTCAAATGGGCGCCTGTATAGGTCATAGAGTATTTTCCATTGATTGGAATTTACAATTATTCTTGGGATAAGGAAAGGAATTTTTTTTTCTCGAAAAAATAAGAAATTGCTAGAAAATAAAAAAAATAAAAATTCCAGTTTTGTTTTGCGTTCGCGAATAATAAATCGAGGAACAATTATATGAAAAAAATATGACTATTAAAATAGTTTTATGCCTAATGATTGCGCAAAAAGTTGTTTTTTTTATAATGACGTAATCATTGAAATGTCACTGCATCCAAATAATTTGTGACTATCAAACGGTGCGAATGAAACTCTTCTCTACTCGCGAGCCATGTTCTTGTTGCGTCATAGTCAATTGCATTCACTTTCGCATTGCTGTTTTTTTTCTTCTTTTTTTGGTGGGGGTCATGGATACCATTTTCCTAGGTCATCTCAATCTATTCATCGATGCATTAAGTAACAGTGTAACCCTGAGATTAAGTGACTATTGTAAGAGTAGATCAACTCTCTATTAAGATATGAGGAGAAGAAAACGGTAAACCATTCCACCAGAATACTTAAGAAATTACCATAATTCGCTATACAAGTAAATAAACCAATAGACAGCTACAATCGCACACATCCTGACGGGTGATATCATTTTAAAAGGCATATACAGTGTGGGATGGATAAATTGTCGTCTAAATTACGCAAAAATGAAAATAACACTGACATCTTATTCTAACAGATATATTTACCGAAATTATACAAAAATATCTCACGGGTAAATTAATTGAATAAAATACCCATTGGCCTCAACCACGACTACCAGACGACTTCGGAATCTTCTGCAACTCTTCTAGACGATTCCCTTGCCTAAGTTGTTAAATGCTGCCAAAATTCTTGTCTTCAGTTCATCTTGGTGTTACAAGGAGTTTTGTTGGTCTCTCGCTCAATTGCACCCCACAATTAGTAATCAAGGGGGTTGGTCAGGTGTAAGAAGTGATGTGGTCGCAAAAATTCTCTGACAGCCTTGGTTCTACTGCTTGTGTGACATGGTGCAGAGTCCTGTTGCTAAACATAGATTCTTCCAGCAGCCACCCTCTTGACACAGGGTATCACTACTTCCGCAAGACTATGAAGGCTTCCGTGTTGAATCTCAGGTCCTCAACAATAAATTCAGAAGTTCGTTTCTCATCAGAACGATCATAGTGAGTTTACCGAGCTGCCATACCTTCGAATAGTCTTTAGATTCATCCAACTATTTCCTAATCCTCTGCACTGTTCTCAGATTGACACCATAACCCTCTGAAATAATCAGGGTGTTATGGTGCCATTATTAGAGATTCCGGTGCGAATGCTAAACAGTATGTCGTTTCCAAATTTCTGGTAGAGTGAAGTGCGTCATGATTCTCTTTTTTCCTACAGGCGATGCCCAAATTATCCTACTATATTGTGAGTAGACAAAATCAAACACAAACAACGCCCATGCGTAAAATTAAAAATATAAAATGGCGACAATTTACACATCGCAACTTGGATTTACTTTCAAATAATTTCACTCAAACACATGACATTTTGTATTGGGAAAAAAATAACACTGGCAGTTTCCTTTATTTCTCAGTAATACTCAGCGTCTTTGAAGTAAGCTTTACCTGACAGGGTGTCTAGTAGTGAAAATGTTAGATGAATCTAATCGTCGATTTTTGTGCTAGCCCAAGTCACATGTCATCAGAACGAGGCTTCGAATGTACTTGTCTTGTTCAAATTGCTGAGCCCGCTAGAATTCTGTACACTCTCCTCAAAGTAAGTAAAGTCCGCTCACCATATTTGCAATGTGAATTTGCTTTGTGAATGTTGAACAAAATGTCTACAACCAGTATTAGTCATCTAGCTGAGGAGGTAGGCATAGTGTGTGAAACGATCCGCCAGCTGTGCTGAAATATGGTTTGTATTTACATGTTGGAACAGCCATCCGTGCTGTTAAAATGAAAGCAAATTTTGAGGCCTGTATATCTACAGAGTGGCCTATAAATAAGCGGGACATTTATTATCACTGTTTTATCTTTCACGAATAATTGAACTTTAATAATCTTGAATAAATTTCTTGAATATTCATGAACCTTGAATAAAGTTACTGTCCCCTTGTTACCACGCATACAACTTTATGTTGAACATTCAGGCAAACATTTCAAACATCTTCGATGAGTGTTCAATTTGTGCATCAATTATAATAGCTAAATAGGTTTATTTCTGAATTTACTACTTTTTATTGTGTACCTTGTATAAGTATATATGCACGTATGTCTATAATGGAATTCCGGCGGAATCCGCTATACATCCGAGCATTGCGATCGTCATAGTTTATCTCTATTCCTTTTCTCACCACCGTGATGGCGGCGGTGGTGGAGATGGTTCCCGAAGTGTCGTCAGCAGGAGACACAGAGGAATGTGGGAGGTGGATGCGTTTGGGCGAATCAAATTCTCCTTCGGGCAAGTCGCGGATCATCTTCATGTCGACGGCTGGTCTCGAATGTCTCAACACCACCACCACCACCACGCCACCACGGAAAGTTCTATTTCTGGAATGTCGATTCCTAGTAAAAGTTTCCCCAACTCTCAGGATCTATTTTGGCTGATGTCTTCAACTGATTCTAAAAGCATCGTTTTCGGCCTCTGCGTGAACCATTTGGCCGCTGGTAAACTCTCCAAACCGGATGATATGAGGGAGTCGAATGTGATCCCACCTGGATGCATGGCCCGCCTATCGGAGTCCATGTTGAAGGATGCTATCATCGATGCTGAGGAGAGTCGTCCAAGAGTGGGCCTTGTTGGTGATACAATCCTGCCAACTCTTGCGAATGATTCTTCGGGGATTCGTTTGCTGGAACCGCTCCAAACATTTGATATCCCAATGAGAGATGTTTCATGTCCCGAAAGCTTACAGAAGAATGGAAAGGACCACGGCCAGGAAGATCATGGTTTTTGTTCTCATGATGAGGCCGTGATTGCTGACGATCCGGTGTAAGAACCTTTCGTATGCAGAATGACCAGTTTTGATCCTGTTGTCAAGTTCCCATTCGCAGGTGAGAGAATGCTACCAAGATAGAGAAATTCTTCGACTAGTTTTACTGGCCGTCTGTCGATGTTGATGCTGATGTCCTGTGTTGCTTGTCAGGGAGCCGGTTGGGAGAGGATGATTTTGTTTTTGACATTGGCATTCATTCCAAGCTCGTTATAAGCCGCGTTACACAGGTTTGCTGGTCTCTGGAGCTTCACAAATGCAATATAGCAATGATTATAAAATATAACTATATAAAGATGATTCACAAGTTTCTTTCCTTCCTATCCTTACTTTTATTACTATAAATTCATATTTAGTATTATTCAGTCGTCAAATTATGGACCTTGGTAGTGTATAATGTCATGGCAATTTGATATTTAATGTACGTTAATCATTTCCGGAAGAAAATTCCCGGTTAAGTTATCATCTAAAATTTCCTTAGTTTTCTTGCGAATTTAATTGAGGCCAATTTATTCCAAGCTTGTTTTAATCAGAATCTTTTTTCTCGTCAGATACCCAATCTGTTTTTTTTATATTTGAGGTGTTAAATATTTGTCCTGTTAAATGGTTGGCCAGTTCTATCAGTAGATTCCCGTCCACATGGATGACTAGCCAATTCCTCTCGCAGACAGCTTCTCAAGCACATTTATGTTTGTTCAACACCTACAGAACCCACCTGTGGTTTATACTGTAATTATTCTATGTTTCTGCGAGAGAGCCAGTTATCTTACGTGATCAACCCTCAGCCACGATGACTTGTGACTTCGTCCTAGCAAAACCATTTACACTTCTCAATGAGTTCCGTCTACCCAATTTAACTCCCAAGACTAGAGTTAACTCGTGGTATGTTATTCAGGCACTTTACAAAAGTGCTGCACGATAGGATCTCTTCCCACACCCCAGACAGATAATATCTGGATATCACCTTCCTGACAAATAGACCATAGCGAGATACGAACCCAGGTTTCATGATCAAAAGGCAAACGGTCTAACGACTCGGCCAGGAGCGATTTCCGTCAGTTAATAGCCAATATGTGCCGAAAGTAAACAATGAAAAAGCGAAAAGTTAATGATAAAATTCATACAGTGATTGAATCGAAAGCATTTCTCATGTGTAACCTTATATCGACATCAAACACGTTCGATTACAAAGAACCAACGAGGTCTGTCTGTTGTGTTTAATATCATTAAATATAATGCACCACATACACACATGCACACACAAATACATACACACACTGATATATATATATATATATATATATATATATATATATATATATATATATATATAAGTTTTCTGTGTGTGAAACAGTTGCAGTATGCAAAATTTTGACATACGACACGCAGAAGTCATGACCCCATTCACGTCCACACGTATAAAATCTACCGCGCTGAAAACTACAAAAAACACCTTCTTTTCCTCTCACTGTGAACTAGGATCAGTGCGAAAGGATCGATGGAGTATTGCCACAAAAAGAAATACAATTTTGGAAAATAGCGCAAAATCACAGGATGTTAAGTTTAATTACTCAAGTTGAGAACCAATTGCTGTAATTAATGTTTTAACCCTGTCTACCAACAAAAACTTCCATCAAATATCACGCAGGTCCAATGAAACCATTACTATTTGTTTAAACTATCCAAACGTTTTGCATTTTTGATGATCTTAGGCATCTATAATTATAGATGGGTAAAGAAATAAGAATTTCAATCATAAATTTATTCACTAAAACAGAAAATATTGCAATACATCTTTGCATTTAGTTTGAAATTATAAATTTAATTCAAATTACGTCTTTTCAAAATTACAATTCATCATTACATTTCATTCAGAATACATTCATTTGGACTTGACAGACATGTTTTTTGCATTTTCCTATCCATTTTGGGAGACAGCTTCATTGGTCTTGATAACTATGTACTTGACCATTTTTTTTTATTTTTTTGTTCTGTGATTATGTAAAAGTTAGTTTATAATTTTCTTGGAAACGTTAACTGCAAGAAGCCAGAATGCAGGGTTGTGGGCAAAAGGATGAGCCTAAAGTGTGAATTGCAAATCGGGAATATTAAAATCAAATACGTCCGTAAAATCAAATATCTGGGTTGTGTTTTCAAAGAGCGCGGAAAATCCGAAGCTTATTGGAATAGGCAAAGATGCATTCCCAAATATAAGCAAACTAATAAGAAATAGAAATATAACTCTTGAAACAAAGAAAAGAGTACTGAAATGTTATATGATATCTGTTGTGGCATTGTTAGGGCCAGAAATAAAGACACAAGAGAGGAAGTGAGTTAAACAAATATACTAACAGAAACAATAATATATACAAACAAAAGTGTTACAGCAGAAATGTTCTGTTCGACTGTCAGAGCTGACAGCTGGAAACTTTTCTCTCTAAAAGGCAGTACCTGCTCCTATTTATAGCCAGGAGAGTCTATGATTGCATGTGTAAATTACCATAACAATATCTACCCCCGCTCCCTGTATGTTAGTGAGTATTAGACAAATTCCTCACAGATGAATAAGAGACTAGAAGCACTAGAAATGTGGCTATGCAGAACGGTGTTAAGAAATCCCTCTGATTAACGCGAAGTTTTAGAGAAAATGGAAACGAAAAGGAAACTTAATACTTAATAGGGAGTGATATCTAATGTTTTTGGTGTATATAATGAGGTAAGATAACTTGGAAAATTTGATTCCCAAAGAATTGTTTGAAGGCAAGAGATGTTAAATAGTTTAGCAGACTTTTACGTCTAAGGGAAATGTACCGCTGCTCCGACTTTCTGAGGTTGACCTCTGAGGTCAGATGGAATACAAAAGAAGAAAGTCGATTTTGTTTGGCTGAGTCAGCGTAAAAACGATAGACAGTGAAAGCGTTTTTCAATGTGTCGAGTTTTAACGATCAAATAATATAGACGTGTTTTCTTTCTTGTCTGAAACGGCTCCAGGGTGGAGGGAGAACGCACCCACTGGATAGGTAGAAATGATGAAGTTGACGTGTTTAACAAAACAGTTGAGTAAAATTATCTTTGTTGATGTATTTTTATCTCCGGACTCAATAAAAAAAAAAAAACATTTCGCGGCCTGGCCGGGAGAAGACGAGAGAGACAAGATCCAACATATGAGTGAATCGGCATCATCGCTCAATAGCTCCCCAGAACAAGGAGCCTATACAACCGAGAGATAGAGAGGAAAAATACTCAGTGATCTTGTGTAAAAATGCATGTCGGAACAGGGTTTAGGAGAGATAACTAAAAGACAAAATTTAAGAGATAGAGAGGACAGGATGTTGTGGGGAGCCATGATCGCACTGAGCGGACACGACACATGAAGAATATCGGGCACTAAATTCTTCAATGATTTAATGCTTCATCTATTTTATTGATGTAAACTTCGAAAAACTGTGTTTGGTGGTTCGTTATGACGATGACCGATGATAATAATTAATAGCCAACATAACTATAGCAGCAAGAAAATCATATCTTGGATATATATATATCTATCATAGTTTTTTTTTTTAACTTTAAGACTGTAGAGACGTGTATGAAAGAATTATTTCTGTGAAGTCTTTGTCTTTTGTCTACATGCTTTGTTTTTTAGGGTTTGTTTTTGGAGTTTTTTTTTTTTTAATTTTATCATTAAATGCACAGAATCAATATTAGTCAGTGAGAAGTCGATTTTTTTCCCCGAAGGAAACTCGTTAGTTTTATCAGCGTAAAGATCGCGATAATGCATTTTTATGGCGAATGCTTTGTAATCATTTTCTTATCAGATTAATTAAATACGAAACAATATGCATATCATTAGTACCATCCACAAGGACCTTGGAGGAACGACGTACATATTTAATATAAACTGAATAATTAGTTTATTGACTGTAGCGAGGATCTCTTTTTATGCCATCCGTAGATTCTTGTTTCTACCTCGTTCAACTTTGCTAAGAGTAAGTAAATCCGAGAAACAAGGGAATAAAGCCACTACGATGCAAGGGGTTATTGAGTGTTAGGAAACTAATATTAAGAAGAGGGGACAATAAAAGAATAAGAAGACAAAAGAAAGAAGATAATGATTGTTGAATTTAAAGTTTTTGAAGATCAAAATTGTCTGGGAAGCAAGAAGCCGGAAGTGAGTTCCAAGGAGTTAAAATATAAAGGTGCGTGAGATAAGAATGCGTATGCTGGACAAATTTAATCAACACCGATAGCGATGTTATCCTAAAGGACCTGGCGACCCTAACTGGATTCATTTTTGGCGGGCGAAATCTCATGATACGTAGACTCAGACAACTAGAAGATAATTCGGAGGTTCTCGGGTACGAATTTTTGTCTCTCTCAGTACCCCTGCAGCACCCTGCAATTATTCCAAAAATTATATTGTAACATCTATTAGATATCATATATATATATATATTTTAATTTGCTGTGAAGGAATGTATAGCGTATAACACTTTTTTGTCACTTTAAACGTTATTTTTGAATTTTTCTTTCTTTTTTATCTATCGGCTAGTTCTCTGTGTCTCAGTTGTTCAGACGTTCCGGAACTAACTGCAGCTCCCTCTACTCAGAGGAACGAAAGTTCGAATCCTGTCGGAGTGTTTCCCATTTTGCTTTAATAAGTTTTATCAACCATACGAGTCAGTAGATGAAATAAATAGATATACTGTTTAATAAATAAATGACACGTCTTTTGAAATACTAGTAACCAATGATAAAAAAAATAACTTTTCCCAAAAGTGTTCAAGTCATTGTTATCATCATAAATTATGACAAAACAGAATTGTTTACATGCAGTAATTTATGTTTCAACTGCTTTTTTTAAAATATTCATTTGATGGCGAGTAATATATTCTTTTGCGTATAGTCCATCAGAAATTACATGTCGGCGAAGCACGGGTCTTGGAATTTGATTTCACGATCGCACTAGTGTACGATTGATTATTGGGGAATATATAGCGAAGCGTAGTCTCTTTATTTTGAACCTTGCGTCAAAATCATGATGTCTTTGTTCTTTCATCCGCACTGTAGGTTTTCGAAGGATCTGAGACGTTTTTAAAGACGATAATATGCTTTCATGTCCGGCGGAGTATCGAACAATTCACGCATTCTCTCCCCAAATCTCGGCTTTTAAAAGTGAACATTCTGGTCTTACAGGCTTCCATATCAGCGCCTCTCACCCAATCGCCTACGTTAAGCAACGTCGAGCGTTGTCAGTAGAGGAGACAGTGAACCGTCTCCGAATACCTGGTGGCGTAAGCTTGGATGTACGGTTGATTTTGATGGATAATTATTTGGAATCGGAAATAATCAAAAAGCCGAGTTACAGTTTCACTTCCGGTTCCAGTCGGATTCATTATATTCACTTCCGTATAAATAATCTGGGTAAAGGTATGAATCCACCTCTTCTCCCCTAGCTATGGAGTAATTTATAGGACTTCTACCAGTGAATCACTAGTATCTAAAAAAAACTTCATGCAACCTAAAACTATTTTCTGGCTTTAAATCAGTTTCAAAATGTTGATAAGCCGTAAAAAATCAATGGGCCAAAAGAAAATTAAAGTATAACTACATTTTCAGTATTTACATTAGTCGGACTATTGTCCTCATCTTTGTCGCCATATATGTCACAACGTTTCGGCCGTTGTACGCTCCGGCCTTCTTCAGGTGGTTGGAATTTCGAACTGAACCCTTTATTTCGATCACTGGGGTAGACTGTTCTAGTTCCACGTGCCATGTTTTGATGGATGTCAGTTATCAGTTATCTCCTGCTAATTTTCCACTCTGAAAGTTCTTCACTGCCTTAACCGGGTATTGAACTCACACTCTTTGGCTCTGTCACTGGATTTAGCCAACGCCTTTATCCACTGTGCCATGTGTCCTTGAGGACACATGGCACAGTGACATGGCGTATGTGACAAATATGGCGACAAAGATGAGTCCGACTAATGTAAATACTGTACATAATACCTCATCTCAGAAATATAGACAGACTCTAACTACATTTTATTGAACAGATTTTTTTTATCATTTATCAACCGGTTGTTTAATGTGTTCGGAATAAAATTCCGTGCATTTAGATATGAAAACATTTTCGAAGAAACACTTGAAAGTGTTTTTCCATAGAGAAAGTTTTCTCCATCTAAAAACATACTATTTTCTTAATTTAAATCACCTGAAAAGGTTGATAAACTGTAAAAAACAAATCAATCAATCCCATTACCTATTCTGCCATTGATTTGAATAAGCATGTTAGGTACATTACTGATTGCTTCTTTGACACAACAGCTCTATTAGCTGGAGCTTTTTAATCACATGGATAAATCTTTACTGTTGAATGATGTCATATAAACCATAATTACCAGATTGTAGTCTGGAACCATTACATAAGAGTCATGATCGCCACCGCCCTGACTGGTCCCTGATTTGACGCCCTGTGATTTCTGGTTATGGGGTACGGTGAAGAGGAGCGTATATAGCAATAAAGCTCCTATTATCAAAGATCTCAAGGATAAAATACAAACTATAGTATTATTTATTCCCCGTGATATGAGTGCCTCAGTGAGTTTTTGTCGTAGCATACTTACGGACGATAATGGTTATGTCCCTATTCACATAAATACAGTAGTAAATACTGTGTGTTGGTCGGGAGTTGGAGATTTGTCTACAGCTGTGACGGCTAAACTCTCTGCCTGCGGTCAGAGAGGATCCCAAGACGAGGCTATGTCGAAGGGCAGAGTCTCGTCTCGGGAAACTGCTACCCGACCCCGTTTTATACGGGGTCTACGGGAATTTTTAACCAAGCCTACAGGATTGGATACCCCACATTAAATACGGACTTGTGCCACGTCTGATTGCGTGGAGCGGTTGGAAGATATCCTGTAGTTGGAAATTCATTGTGGAATTGACTTGACTCACGTCTAGTTGTTGACTGCTTCTTTTACGCGCCGCTGGCGAATCTTATATGCGTTGTTCGTGTCCTAAACATTATCGTTCATTACCAACCTTTGTGTGATTATTCTATTCAGTAACCTTCCCTAGGTTAAAAAAGTTTTTTTTTTTTTATACGGCTTGTTGCACTTTTACAGGTTACGTAAAGCGATAAAATAATTTTAGACCGGAAGATTTTTTTTTGTTTTAGGTAATAAGGATAGAGTGATACAAGAATTACTAATTAATCCATAGCTAAAAAGGAAAAGAGGATGGTTTACATCTTTCCCAAGGTTATCTGCGCTTAAGTGGATATAATGAACACAACGGAAATTGAAACTCGGCTTTCCGACTAACAATTCTGCGCCATTACCCATGATTTAACCCGCACAATCACGATTACAACACCTGTTATTCGTAAGCAATCAGCCATATAGAAACTGGCCAGACCCTATGTTGCTTCACTTCGAAGAGTGAATAAGTCGTAAAATCTCAATCAGCTAATTAAGAAATATATCCAGCATCCATACAGTAGAGAAGAATAGAAGTGGCGTAGTAATTAAGGGCGCTCACTGACGTTCTGTATAATTCCGCACAACAATATAGTTCCAGGTTAATTTTGTGTGTTTTCTTTCAATATAAATTAAACAAAAAAAAAGAAAGAAAAACTGATCTAAAAATAAGTTTACTTGTAATCATTGTCGAAATACTCGCTCCTATTTAGACTCCGATCGAAGAATACTGGCAAAATAGCGAGTATTTTTTTTTTTACTAATTCCAGGAAAGAATTGATGGAAAAGAAGAATCCCTTAAAACAACAAAAGCCCGAAATAGTGGAGAGGCATGGTCGCATAAATGTTGGAGAGACATGCCAAAAACCAGTACTTAAAACAAGACGAAAATAGAGTAACATTTAATAGGAAATAAAGAAAATAAATTTGGGTTTACTGATTATCGCACCTAAGATCTCCATCGAAGGATAAAATAGTAAATAAATGCCCCGATAAAAAGAAAAATAGAAAAACTAATATACCTTCATTAACACTATAGTAAGCAGCGAATATCTACAAGCAGTTTATATTAAGTCCTAGCAGCCATTTCTTCCTGCTTACACAAGGAAAGATTAGACTTAATGAAAACTCGCACAATGAATTTAATGATGATTTTGGTCTTCATTTCTGTACAGGTGAGGCCCATACAACTGGGAGATGTGCAACAAATCTAAAAATGGACAAATGAGAAGCCTGAATAGTCATAAAGTATCTATAAAATAAAGGTATATCACCCAAAGAAATCCATGATGACATGGTAAAGACACTTGTTGACGACTCCTATTTCTATGCAATTGTGAAGTGGTTTTTCGAAATTCAGGCGTGGCAGGGGCAGCACAGAACCTGACCCTCGGTTAGGTCATCTAAAACCTTCACCCATTGAGGAACAAGTTCATACCATTCGTCGTATGTTTTTGGATGACAGACGTCTTACTGTCCAGCAGATAAATACGTCCATAGTCATTAGTTCTGCTTCGATCCATATTATTTAAAACTGAGATCTTGGGGATGAACAAGCTGTTTTCAAGATGGGCCACAAGAATATTGTCACCAGAGAAAAAGTTGAAAACGGTTGACATTTCCAGTATATTTCTGACACTCTTCCAGGCTGACCTTGAGAATTTCTAGCTCAACTTAGTAACTCAATATGAAACTTGGGCTCACCGTTTTAAACCTGAATGAAAGATTCAAAGAACACGGTGGAATAAGTTCAAGCAGGCAGCGTCTGTTAACAAGGTGATGACTTCTGTCTTTTTGAATTCTGAGGTGTATCATTATAGGATACCTGCAAAAGGAGAAATCTTTTAATGGACATTACTATGCAGCAGAATTAAGACAATTGAAGAAAGCAATGAACTCGAAAAACAGAGGTAATCTGAAGGCAGTGTACACTTGCTCCAGGATAATGCGCCTGTTCACACTGCTCAGGTTGCAGTAGCTGAAGCAGTCAACAGTGGTTTTGAATTGCTACCCCATCCTCCTTAGTCTCCGGACCAGGCTCCATCTGACTTTTTCCTTTTTGCTTATCTCAAATTCCATGGTTACCGTTTTGGAAATAATAAGATCATATATGCTGTAGAGGGGGGTTTGGAGGCGCAGGACGCCATTTTATTCCGTGATGGGATTGCTATGATTAAGCTTTTTATGATCAAGAGCATTGGTCTTAAGAAGGAGTATAATGAAAACGAATGAAAAAATGTCTTATCTCGTCAACCTCTTCTCCAGAGATTTAGAACTTTTTAAACGACCCTCGAATCTCTCGAATAAATTTTAGTTCTCATGAACTGAAATTTATTCGAGAGATATGAGGGTATCATATTTGACTTATTAGGAACGCAAATAATTAGAGCCCGATGGACTAAAGGAGTCCCAGCTAGCCTATACAACTGAAAACGTGGGCTTCCGGTAACTCCGATGTAGCAAACTTAGAATTGAGACTTTGTATCATGAAATCGTGAAACGACAGAGAACAGTGTCTCTTCCAAAATATCTAAAGAATTATTTGCTAATATTTTTCCACTCCGTATTTTAGATTTTATCAACATTAACATTTAGGTATTTTTTTTCAACACTTGTTTTCAAATTCTACTCATATCCAACTGGTTAATCGCAAAAAAAAACAAACAAAATAATATTATACATAATTTCCCTTTCATAATTTCCAAATGAAATGCTACTTTTAAATTATTCAATAATTTGGCTTAGAATTGATTCAATATGGCGAGTTAACAATGAATATTTCATCTATTTGTTTTTTTTGTAATATCAAATTAATTTATTGATGTAGATGTAAATCCAAGGTTCAGTGAAATAGAGGCAATGCTAATTTATTTAATCTATTCGCCGAGGCTATTGATTAATATTTAATCTGCTCGAAAATCGATTACTCTATATATTTTTTCCGTGGAACACATTTTCATACATTATAAAGGCTGTATATATCTATCTATCTATCTATCTATCTATCTATATCTATATCTATATATATATATATATATATATATATATATATATATATATATATATATGTGTGTGTGTGAATTATGCAACATTTTGCAGCGGAATTTCGTGCAGTGCTCGAGATCTAAGAAGCGTTTTCGAAAGATATTGTGTTGTCAAATGCTCATGCAAACATTCAAGCGTCGGCTGTTTTATGCGCATCCACTACCGAGAATTGAAACCCTGACAGTTCGGTTATTAAGCAAACGTCATACAAACTTCCCAACGGCCTCGGTGACGAAGAGGTAGCAAATCAGATTCAATATGGCGCTGCACACTCACATATTCCGTGGTGGAACTCAACTGAGATTCTCTCTAACCATAGGACTGTGCCCTCTGGAGCCACGACTACTATCACCAAGCCGCTCAAACTTGAGCATTAGAAGCCGGTTCAAGCATTGATATACAAGTGAAATAATTAGGAGGATTTGATAATTATATTTAAGTAATTCATCGAGTCTGAAAGAAACCTCAACAGATTGCAGAAAGCACTGGACTGCCGTTTCGTCTTATATTTGGGTCTCATCAGCAGTGCGCATCCACTACCTAGATAGAAGAGGATTCTTCTAAATTCGATGAATTACTGCAATGATTTGACTAAATCCTCACAAATTCTATTACTTATTTGTCCTTGCTTGACCCATGATGGAGCGTTTCGTGAGAAAGGAAAAGTCGTGGCTCATGGGGCACTATCAGTTGGTTTATGAATACTTGCATGAGTATCACCACGAAATTTGTGAGTAGCGGCGCTCTATCGAGTCTAGTCAATTTCTTCTTCATACTGGAACTATGCTCAGGAGATCTTACGTACTTAGTAATTTGAACAAGGTCAGCACGCTCAATCCCTCGGCCACGATGACTTGTGGCTTCGTGCTATTATATATATATATATATATATATATGCGCATATTAGATATACTATTAAGGATACCGTCTTCCTTGGTGAATGATATATTATATGTTTACGTTGTATAACAATGGCTTCTACAGTTTTGAGCCCTGTTTTTTTTTTTTTTATAAAAGTTAATGGTAAACAATGTCGTTCCAAATCCGTATTATTTTAAGTGCAGCCTACTACCAAAGAAGCGTTACGCATGACGTCCCGATGGACAATTTCAAACTTCCATCTTTCCAAATTATACCAGTATTTAGGTAAAGAAATTCTGTCGACCACACAGGCACCACATTGGTTCTGAAAAATGACAGAGGTGTTCGAATAATCTTTAACACACCAATGACAACATGAACTTCGGACTGTTTATCCACAATTCCAAGCATAATACTACAATGCTTTATGCAAAAATTGGACAAATACACTAAGAAATATACAGACTGACCTTGTTGGTTTCTTTTAATCAAACTCAAAATATCTTGAAATACTAAAGAATAAATGTTTTCAATAAAATCGCCATTGGCTTCAACCACGGCCTCTAGACGACTTCGGAATCTCCTGCAACTCTTCTGAACGGTTTCCTTGTTTAATGTGGTGAATGTTGCCATAATCCTTGCTTCCCTTCAGTTAATCTTCAGTGTTACAAGGTTTTTTTATTCTCTCTCTCTCTTCCAACCGTGCCTCACACATAATAATCAAGGGGGTTGCAGTCTGAGTAGTTAGGTGTTCAGATATAAGGGGTGATGCGGGCGCAGAAATTGTCTGACAGCCATGTTCGTATTGCGGCTTCCAAATTTCTGGCGGAGTGACTTGCGTTATGGTGCTCTTTTTCTCACGGTCTTTAGCCAACCTACCCTACTATACTGAGCAGTCGACAAACTCAAAAACAAATAACTCGCGTGCGTGAATTTAAAAAATAAACTGGCGATGTACACACACACACACACACACACACACATATATATATATATATATATATATATATATACATATATATGTTTTTTTTTCAATCTATAATCATCGCAACACCGGACTGAAATAGAAAGTTACGTTCCATTATCAAGCGATGCTAAGAATAACTTTTTAGAAATTGATTTACTTAATTTATAAGTCCAGACAAATTTCATATTTTGAGATGGTGGTGTTAAGAAAAATTCCATTATTTTTTTTATTTTAGGGGTTTTAATATTTAACTTATTTAGAAAGCTCATATATCTCATACAGTGGAGCTGTCAAGCCGGTCAAGTCAAGGTGGGGCTGGGATATCTGTTTATTGATACAAACACTCTTTTTTCGAGTAGAAATTTGTGGTAGTTTCTATGTTCCAACACATCGTTTGGGTTTCAATAGCAATACGTTTAGCATTTTTATTTTTTATTTTTTTTAAATTTTCATTTCTATTACAATTTGTCAAAAGGGGTATCTATAACTTTAACTCAATTCAATTCAAATGATTATATTGAAGTTTTCGGCTCTTGTTTTGAAACATGAGACCTCTTATGTCGCGAGTTGGAATCATATTTTAAATAAATAATTATATTTATGCTCTACTTTTGTATCGAGCACTATTTTTAAAAAATAATAACTAAAATACTAAGGGACTTTGGATTATTTACCTAACCTGCTCCTTCCTATTTTCTATATATTTTCACACACACACACACACACACATATATATATATATATATATATATATATATATATATATATATTGCGGCATAACGATTGCGTCTCCTATGAAACAGACTGTCGCCTCTAAGTGTTGACTGTATGTATATATATATATATATATATATATATATATATATATTTGGATTTATGAAGCAGGTATAATATCCATCTCACGCACGGTGAATACTAGACCTGGTTTCTTTAATATTTCCCCTTTTTTAGCGAGATTAATGCTCGACAAGCATACACATAAAAATTTTAAATCCTAATAGAATTATTTTCATTTTCTTTTTCATTTCAAAATAATCACAAATTTTTAGGAATACGTTTTGAAAGCGTCGCCCATGTGACGACAACGTGACCATGCTAACGGAAAGATGATCTTTTTAAAAAATTTCAGTTATCTGTTTTGGATAAGACTTGTTTTTTATGTCCATCGTCTTTGTCAAATTGAACTGAATTGTATTTTAATGAATATTGTCTTGAAAAAGGTTTATTAAACCGAAACGTCAGACGTCGACATTTCATTCATTTTAAACAACATAATTGCATTTAAGGATTTTTTTTGTTTTTTTTTCCAAATTTTTTATATATATATATATATATATATATATATATATATAGTTATACTCGTTTGGAAAAATCGTAGGTATTTTGGCTTGTAATTGAACACACCAATGCTCAAGGGAAAATAAGGGATAAGAAAGAAAGAACTAAGACCAGGAAATTGAGGCGAAAACAAAGAGTCCAAAGAAATAAACCTCCAAAACGAGTCAAGCAAAAGCAAATACGTAATGTGCAAAATACACTAAGTAGAGTAAACCTCAATATGAACCTCAAGAGCCAGGCAAACCTACGTAGGTTTCACCTATACGGATATATATATATATATATATATATATATATATATATATATATATATATATATATAACACAAAGAAGTAAATTATTTGTATATATAATATATGCTAATAAATATTATATGTAAATATAATAATTTGGCGTACACAGGATCGACCTCGATGATTTTCGCGTATTTTGTTTGATGAGTGCCTCATATGTTTTTAAAGCAGCTACCCTCATTTTTAAAATTTAAATAATCCGAGACTGACAGGGCTGTGCCTATCAATCGGAGCTTATGGCATAGAGCTTTGGAAACTAACATTCTTAGCGGAATTAAATACCACCAAGTGACGTATCGTACATATATATATATATATATATATATGTGTGTGTGAAAACATAATTTGTATTTATTTCGAAATTCTCAGAAGAGAACTTTTCTATTCTCTATTGGATGCCGCTTGGAGACACATTTTTCTTCCTTGTGCCAGTTTAAGACGAGCGTAACTAAATATAATATTCTTGATCGATGTGGTTTTCCATTTTTTTTCAATTATATACTTAAATCCGTACGGTTATATACAGCTTACCGAATATTTTCCATTTCAAAAAATTCAGACAGGTATCTTTTTATCATTTTTTTTTTCCAAAACGCACGGTTGTGTTCGATTGGTTTCTTTGCAAGCGAATATGTCGAGTATTAAACCAAAAGCTCTCGTAATAAATTCTATAAATAAATGTTATCGATTTCTAATTCACCTACAGACGTCTTCAGATAAATGTTTGGGAAGATTTGCAACATTTGTTACGCTGTAATTTTTATTCAAGTATCCAAGTTGTTTCTTCCACGGTTTCGTTCTCACATGACTACAGTAGGTGTTGTTTGTTTTTCTTATACGTCAGTTTTATAAACAATTTCGTAACGAAGCACACATTTGTCGACGTCTGTATTATATTTCTTTGCGACAAGTTTCTTCAATCATTAGCACAATTTCAAGTGTTTTTCAACAAACTGCGACTAAATACGAAAAGAAATATACAACCACCCAGAAACGTTTTAAATATAGTGACCTTTAATTGGATCCTTTTTTTTAGTCGAACCACAAAGGTCACACAATTTATTCGAGAAAGGGGCCTTAATTAAAGAGCAGAGCAATAGGTAAACAAGTAATCTATTGGAAAAAAATTAACTGCTGCAAATCTCACGAATTCACCATTGCTGTTTATATGTTGGTTAATAACAGAAAGAATCAGAGGTCGATAGGGATGTGACGGATTTTAGCAAATGTTAGAAACTAAGAAAACTGGACAATCTGCTCAAAGATGAAGAACAGACTTCAAGTCTGCAACAGGAATTTCGTTCTACAGAAAGATGCTGAGAATACCATGGACTAAACATATGAGCAAGGACGAGATTTTAGAGAAAAATGGAATGAGAGGTATTAAAGAAAAGCGAGAAGAGAGGTCGAAACTATTAAGTGCAAGAAGACAAAAGTCATAGTTGTTAGCAAAATGATCAGCTCAATTCAGCTTCAGAATTTAGTTCTGCCCAGTTAGGGTTTCTATTAATATTTGCAAACAGTATTTCCATGAGTGTTCTTGGGAAAGATAATAGAGCCGTTTCTCGCTGCTTCCTCTTTGATTTCTGAATTTTGAGTTTTCTATCACCTAGGCTGTTTTCTGATAAAATGTCGTCCACTCTAATATTTTATCTATATCTTCAAGCATATTAACAGACGACAGTAAGCGTGACACAGAAATCCGAAGGTACATTACAAAAGCAAAAGTTGCCTTCTTAAAATATTAAAAAAAAAGAATATTGTAAGAAACAAAGAAACCAGTACTAAACGATTGCGTAATATCAGTTCACATATGACAGTGAATGTTGGACAATCTGCTCAGAGATGAAGAAGAGACTTAAGGCAGCAGAAACAAAGGAATAATTACTGAACGATTGCATAATATCAGTTCACATATGACAGTAAATATTGGACAATCTGCTCACACATGAAGAAGATAATTGAGCTAACAGAAACAAAGAAAAAAACTACTGAAGTGTTACGTGATATCAGTTTTCCTATATGGCAAAGAATGCTGGACAATCTGCTCACAGATGAAGAAGAAACTTGAGGCAACAGAAACAAAGAAAAGCCTATTGAAGTGTTACGTGATATCAGTTTTCCTATATACCCGTGGAGAGGAAGCACGGTGGAATAATGGATAGCCGCTCGAATTGGGTTCGAATTCCAGTCGAATCCATTACATAGACTTACGTCCTAATACCCTTGGGAAAGGTATGACTCCTCTTCTTCACCCGTCCCACCTATGGGTATGTAGCAGAACAGACCAGGTTCTATAGCCTTGGATATCAACTGGTCTACCGCAGAAAGAAATGGCAATGCGGGAAAAAAAAATCTTCCTCGTCAGTCATGTATCAAAAGTTACAGGATCGCCTATGCATGTGTCACGTATGGCACATAACTGACTGATATGCTAGTGAATGTTCGACAATATGCTCACAGATGAAGAAGAGACTTGAAACAACAGAAAATTGATTTTATAGAAGGATGGACCTAGCATATGATTCACGGTAAGATTAGAGGGCATGCAAACAAAAAAGGACACTTACACTTAAAGAAAGGAAAGAGGGATTGAAAAATATTATAGCCATAAGAAAAATTGAAGGCTAGACGGACAGGTGAAAGTAGCAGATGCGGCGAGGGAGCGAGCCAAGTGGTTTGTCCTGGAGCAGAGTATTCGAACAGTTGTTCCGAGAGACCGCTAATCGCGAGAATAGGCGTTCTCCTGGGAGGCTGGTGCGAATACGCTTCCTACTCCGAAGGAATGCCGGCCAAGGTGAAAACGGCTTAGACGGCATGACGACGGTGAGGATCGCGGTGTGCAAGAAAAGAAGTCAGAGATCAGCGAAGGTTAAGGCAAAAGCGAGAGAAAGCACATACAACACGCGCGGCAGCGAAAGGCTGAGGCCTAAGCCGCCGCGAGGCGCAAATTGCCGTCTCAGCGACGCTAACCGAACAAGCTCGGTAACGTGAGCATTTGCCTTAGATGGATGAACTGGGTTTTCTTTTTAAGCATTTCACCCCTAGTATGGCGGGAATGCCACTTGTACACAGGGGGTTATAGAGTGTGAATGTGAGAGAAAAGACTGGGTATATGGCGGACTGGGGAAAGGATAATAGATGAATGGATTCAAAAAGATAAAAGATGGTGATTAACTATTTCAACAGTAAAAGTGGGGCCTAGATGCTAAACAAGTAGCACGCTTAGATTTGTGTCGTCGAGGCAAAAAACTCGTGAGTTGCCATGAAATTATTTATAGAAAAGTCAGAGGTATGTTACGTCACGTCGTTGTGAAAGGGACTAAAATCCAGATGCCAAGTCAGTATCGATTACATTATTTCGTGATGAATAGCAGAAACACCAGACAAGATATGGTAACAGTATTCAATGTACGGAAGAATGGTAGATTTATAAATGTGAAAGATAAACTCTGACTAGAAAAACTTTTTGGCAAGGCAAAGTGACCCAACTTTCCTTGCAGTAGATGCAGCTATTGATTCAATGTAATCGTTCCACTTCGAGTCGGTTAAAAATTGAGGCTAATTAAACGCATTGGGTTAGACTGCAGGAGTCTAGCATCAGCCATACCGGTTCTAGGCAAGCAAGTTTATCTATGGTGGTTAAATGAGATTAGTTTTGTTTTAGAAACATTAAAATTTACAATCCATTTCATGCCCCAGTTAACCACACAATGGAGGATTTTTTTTTCAAGAGCAGCAGCCAGGTTTAATTTAACGTCTCTGAAGGATTTTCTTTTGAGACGGGAGTAAATGGTAGTGTCATCTGTATAAATGCCTATTTGGGAACTGATGACATCAGAAAGATTATTGATGAAGATCAAAAACAGCATAGGATGAAATATCTAGAGTTCGAGCCTCGCCGTTCTTATCAAGAGCTTGGTATACATATTCAGTGATGGCCATTAACACATCAACGGAAAACCTGGTGAAAAGGAAGCCATATTGTTTGTCAGGGAGTAGATCATGAGAGGTAAGATGCGGCTGAGAGGTTCTCCTCTTTTTTACACAAATGGACTCACCCAGTATATACATATACTACTGCTACGTGAAGACCCGAGAGACAAGACGATAGCAACAGAGGGTGAAGGTAACAGACAAACAGACAGACATAACGAACGTCGCAAGCCAGACTCACCGTGAGCGAGCACGTAGACTCAGTAAGAAGTCATACAGCGATACTTCAATACCAAAGACTGTATATATATTTTGCTACTAACCCGCATTCCTGGAACTGCTAACCTGCATTACCAGTTTGTATTATTACGTTAATACATTATTTTCATATATTCATTCTTGGAGTTTGTTATTTATTGGTACCGGATTTCATCCCGGAATCCAGAACAGATGCTTAACCATTTCAGCATTGACCAAAGCCTCGAATGCTTTACGAAATTTAGTAGGATACTAATGGGCCGATAGTTAGATGTGTCAGGGTGTTCCGCAGAATTCGTAAAAAACAGTTATTTCAGAGGAGGACATCGAACGAGTTGGAAATCAGGAAGCAGTATGGCAATAGTTATAGTGTTTGATGAGAACTGGAGCCAGCACAGGAGAACATTTCCTTAGGACTACAGCTGGCATTATTCATGTGTTGGTATCTGTGTATGTGGGTATGTAGGTAAAAAGTTTTCCTAAATAACTGATATACAAAATCTGATAGTTTTCTGATATTTTTATATACCTAGGTATATATGTAGACTTAAGAGATATATACGCGTTAATGACTCCGTGGGTTTTTAATATTATTACCGTTTTCCTCCTCAGTAGTTTTTTTAATAGAAAATAAGTTTAATTCTACCCATCTATTTTTATATGTTAAATGTATGTATGGATGTGTGTTTTTACATTTTATATATATATATATATATATATATATATATATATATATATATATATATATATATATATATATATGCATGTTTCATTAAAACGACAGACAAGGTACTACGGTTGAGCTTTTTTATTTAATTTTTCTTGTGTTCTGACAAGAGCTTTCTTTTTCTGGACAAAGGGTGTGTAAGAACTGTCCGAATGTTTTGTATTTCCGAGTGCTTTCGGCTATACCTTTGGCCATTATCAAGGATGATTCGATTATCAGCTTAGTAGAGTGTGTGCGTTCTGTGTGTTCGGTGTGTGGTAGTGATGTTTTTAGTTTCGAATACGGTTAGCACATTGTGGCTTTGTTCATAGTTAATATTGTTAAGAGTTGGCTTTTTCTTTTTTATTATTAGAGCTTCCATTATTTTTAGTTTTTTTTGCAAGTGGATGCAGTTAATATATTTGTGTTTTCTACTAGTATGTTCCTAATAGTGTCGGGTAAATCTGAGTGTGTGTTTAAATGTGTTCTGATGGAGCTGTGATCAGATAGGTGTAATGTAAGGCGTCTGGATAAACATGTGGTTGTGTAGCCGATGTAATTATTTATGAGTCCGGTTTGGTGAGGAACGCAGTTCATTAAAGGGCATTTGAATTCATAGATAATGTTTGTTCTTTGTAATTTTGACTTAGTTGGTGTGTTGTTCTTTTTGAGGATAAGGTTGGCCGTCTTAAATTTTTTTATAATAGATACGCATATGCGTGTGTTTATGTATATGTCTATGTGTATATAGATAGATAGATACGTTGTATATTTGTTTAGAAGAGTGTGTATGTATATGTAAGGTTTTATGTGTATATGTTTATGTGCACATATGAGTATGTCTCTGTGTATACGAGTATATGTGTAGATGAGTGTATATGTATGGATATATATATATATATATATATATATATATTATATGTGCACATGCATATGTATGTGTGCGAGTATATATAGATATGTTTTTGTGTATGGGTGTATCTACGTATGTGTTTTGGGGAATATAAATAGTAGGTCCTTACTAGATTACATATGCGTTAAGTTTTATATATTTATGTTAAATTTGTAACCTGTAGGTGATAATACTTGCTTCGTCAAATTCTCTTGATTACACATCGGTTCTCTTATAAATGCCCTTCGTTTTAGTTTGCCCATCTTACTTTTTTTCCTCTCTCCCTCTCATCATCTGGATTTTAAGTTTAGAGCATATCTTTTTTTTTATTGTGCGTAGTGTCAGCACAAATGTATACACACGTTTCCGGTGTCAGTTGTTTTTTTTATTATTATTTTAATTTAGGTCAGCGAATCGGTAGCGAATTATGCATCGAAAAATAATTCATCTTTATGTGTATCTCATTTAAACTGTTATTTAACTCCTCTCTTTAAAACTTCTCTCTGTTAAATTTTAATCCCCACCTTCACCTTAAGGTCTTCCTGTTCTTCTTTCTTCTATTACACCCTCTCTCTAGAACTTTCATACATTTCCCTCTCACACTTGTTTCCCACTCCCACACATACACTCCCACTAAAATTTTATTTTTTAACCCGGAGTTATATTTTCCGATTTCTTTTTGAATTTGTAGGTCTGACGAATTGGATCGTGATTACGATTCCAAATATAATAAATTATAACCATGGACTATTAGTGTTTGAGCCTTTTTTAATTATATTCTTACTATGTTCTGGACATTGAGTTCTGCCTGGTTTCTATTCTCTTGAAATATATAAATATATATATATATATATATATATGTGTGTGTTTAGGTATAGTGACCACTAATATTATCAATATATATATATATATATATATATATATATATATATATATATATTGCTTTCAGGTATGCTATATTTATGGATTAAATATTAATATCAACGATAGAATGTATGTAAGTATAAAATTGAACACTGAAGTCAACACCCAGCGGTGACTGTCAGTTTTATGCTTATACTCAATCGTTAAGCATAGGTGTTGCTTCTACTCGACGACATATATACACACACACACATATATATATATATATTCGTGGGTGGAGGTGAGGCTGTAATTGGTAGGTAGGTATCACCCATACCTACCTACCAATTACAGCATCACCTCCACCCACGAATTCCTACAAATTTTAAAAACTACAAATGGAACAAATCAAGGTATAATAGCGTCACTGGACGTTGAAAACTTATTCACAAACGTCCCTGTTGATAAAACTATCGATATTATCCTCAACTCTATATACAATAATAATTCCATCCCTCCGCCATCCATCAAACCACCTATCCTAAAAAAAATTACTACACGCATGCACAACCAAAGTCCCTTCTATGACCATAATGGCAATATTTATACCCAAACTAATGGTGTTAGTATGGGAAATCCATTGGGTCCATGCTTCTCTAACTATTATATGTCCTACGTAGAAAATACCATATTTACACAGGTCCACAAACCGAAAATCTATGTTCGCTACGTAGATGATATATTCATTTTAGCTGATAACATTAAAGAAATAGAGACACTTAAGACCACATTTGAGAAAAACTCCGTCCTTAATTTTACATATGAACTTAGCCAAAAAAACAAACTACCATTCTTAGATATCCTCGTTGAACATAACAATAACACTTTCATTACATCATTATACAAAAACCCACCAGCAAAAACTCGTGCCACCTTAATTTCAAAAGCGAATGTCCACTTAGGTACAAAATAGCTGTAATAAAAAACTTTCTAAATAGAGCCCACCAGAACTCATCCTCTCGACTACTCTTTCTCAAAAGAACTTAACAACGTTAAACAAACACTAATTAACAACGGTTTCCCCTAACTACCTTATAGACCAACAAATTAGAATATTCCTCCCCAAAGCAAGTAATAATGATAGCGAACACACAACTAAAAAATCACATACACATTTATTACAAAAACCAAATGCATATTAATTACAAGCAAGATGAATCTGCTCTAAGACATATTATAAAGAAATATACTACTCCTATTGACCCGGATAAAAAAAATCAAACTTATTATATATTATAAAAAATTTAAGACGGCCAACCTTATCCTCAAAAATAACAACACACCAACGAAGTCAAAATTACAAAAGAGCGAACATTATCTATGAGTTCAAATGCCCTTTAAGGAACTGCGTTCCTCACCAAACCGGACTCATAAATAATTACATCGGCTACACAACCACATGTTTATCCAGACGTCTTACATTACACCTATCTGATCACAGTTCCATCAGAACACATTTAAACACACACTCAGATTTACCTGACACTATTAGGAACATACTAGTAGAAAACACTAATCTATTAACTGCATCCACTTGCAAAAAAAAGACTAAAAATAATGGAAGCTCTAATAATAAAAAGAAAAAGCCAACTCTTAACAATATCAATTATGAACAAAGCCACAATGTGCTAACTGTATTCGGAAACTAAAACATCACTACCACACACTGAACATACATAGAACACACACTCTACTTGATAATGAATATCCATCATTGAACCATCCTTGATAATGGCTAAAAGTATAGCCGAAAGCGCTCGGAAAACAGAACATTCGGACAGTTCTTACACACTCTTTGTCCAGAAAAGAAAGCTCTTGTCAGAACACAAGAAAAATTAAATAAAAAGCTCAACTGTAGTACCTTGTCTGTCGTTTTTAACGAAACATGCATAAAGGAAGGATTGCTGCCTAATTATACAAATATATATATATATATATATATATATATATATATATATGAGAGAGGGAGAGGTCAATGAGGTATTGTGGGTAGTCTATTGTATTGTTCTAACGGTCATCCATCTAGGTATTGACCATGCTCGACGTTGCTTAACTTCAGTAAACGTGAACATGTGTTTCAAGATGGTATGGCCATAAGTCTTTAATTTTTGAAGAATACAGTTGATAAGCAAATACTGACATTATGCCGACACAACCTAATTTCATGGAGTCCGGCCAAGTCAGGGTGACCATCTAAGTTAAAATTATAGTCTACAGCAGTGAGCGTAAGGATTAAATTAACCTTTGGCGCCCTCGACATATTACCCAAGAGATACATCGATTTTTTAGCCATTTTTAAAATGCGTCATATATCCTGTCAAATGACTTGTGTAAAAAGGGAAATATTATATCTGGTTTAAAAGCAGAATCCTTTTATCATATTTTACGCTTTTGTTCTCAAGTCGCCTTCTGATTTTTTTTTTTTTTTAGGAAGTAAACTACATAGACGTTTTTGAAAATATATAAATCAATTTACTCTTGCTAGTTGTGACGTCAATAGAAACACCGTTTCATGTTATCTAGATTTTCTGTTGCACGCCGTCAACCACTGAAATAAATAGTCCATAAATCTTCCCCGCTAATAGTCCCCGAAGTGCAAACGTATTGTTTCTAGAAAGTCGGGTACGCCAAGCAGAAACCTGTAAGTTGTTCCTTTAACTAAAAAGCTAAAAGCTCTCATCTCAATATCGAAAAGAAAAAAAAAAGATATATTGACGTTTCTATGATTTATTGTAAGAAAGAATCTTTTGTCCGTCACATGACGTTTATGGTAGACCTTTGTTAATATTATTCTTTTTTAATAGAAGTAGCTCCATAGAAAACGAATTTTTAATAATGTAAAATCTTTCTTAAAGATTATATTTTAATTTTAATTTCAAGCTAATAGATTAAGTTTAATGTTTCCAATAATCATATTACTCAATTTCAAAAACTACTTAAATTGACTGGAAGGAGGTTTTTTTTTCACTAAAATAGCTGATTAGCGTCCCTTTTTTTAGTAGTCTTTCATGGCAATGTAATTCTCTTTATTAAAAATCCTTCTAAAAATAACATATCATTTTCCGAAATTTAATTGAGGAATATAACCTGATTTAAAGTATAGGTAAGCTGTTTTAAAACAAATATTATTTACTTGAAGTTTAGAATATCGCAGAAATGCATTTTTTTTAACAAAACATTTAAAATATTTAAGCTGTTTACCTGTTTGACAGCTTGATGACGGATTGATGTTTATCTAATTTGGTCTTTAGCCACAAGAAAGTAATTGAATATAATGTGAGCGCCTTTTATATATAATTTTTATGTACTCAGTAATTTAAAAAATATAAGAAAATATTCTCCATGATTTAATGTTTTATTGAATTTTCGATAATTTTATGGCTTCACTTTATATTACAGTTGTCGCTCTTATTTCCCGATAATACCGCGTAAATATGACGACAAAAACGGCCATATTGATATCCCTCCATTATTTTTCCTGTACAAAATCGCCACGTTTATGCACATATAAAAATTCAAAATTCTTTTAAAAATAGCGGCGTTTGATGATTTGTATTCAGCTTGTCTATTTATGATTACTAAATATAATTTTTACTTAATATGATCTAAAAGGGTAAAATTAATACAGAATTTTAAATGATTTCGAACTTTATAAAATATGCTAATTACAATGTTGAAAACTTGAAAACATTCCCTGTAAAAGTATGTTTTTTTTAGACAGTAATGTCCTTAATATATATTATTTACAAAAGCAATTAAAGCTTTTCTAATTAAATAATGTCAATTTTTATTGCATTTATGATTTTAAGATTCAGAAACTATTTTCGGTAAATTTTATTGCTGTTTGACAAAAACAAATTGACAACTTAATCTTTCCTAGGAGTCTTGCTTTTATCTAATAAAATAGAAAAAAAAAACGAAAGAAAATGTTGTTAACATCTTATAAAGACTTTTATAGTCCACGCTAAGAAAGTTGGTTCTATCCGCCATTTTTATTACAATATATTATTAAAATTATTCCGTTTTATTATTATTATTATTATTATTATTATTCTCTTCTTGGGTCGTATGTATATAGTAAAAATTGTAACATTTGTTTATGTATCAGATAAATTATTTACACTCAGGTCATTTCAGATCATATGCATGCAGCTAAAAGGGGAAGGACTGTGCCTTTTAGGGAATGAGTACAATTGAAATTTGAATCACATATCTACTCATGACCGTGTAAATATGACGACAAAAACGGCCATCTTGATATCTCTCCATTAAACATTGAACGCTTTCTTATTTTCATTATATAATTTTCAATCGCTCTAATTGACAGTTCACTGAAAAGTAAGATTTTTTTGCTCTGTTAAATAAGTCTAAAAAGAACTACACGCCAGGAATTTTAGCAGGTTCCAATAAAACTGGGTGTTGATGATAAAAAGTAATTGTAATATTAACCATTACGAAACATTCGGAAATTCATTGACAAAGGACCCAGACCTAATGTCGTTTGAAATTTAAAAAAAAACTTCTATTAAAATTTCTTTTCTGGAAAATATATTTCGTTAGTTCAATAACTGAAATTAATCTTTCTAATACGTGGTTTTCTTCCTTACCTTTTATTTGAAAAAGTGTTAATTGACCTCTTGATTATGTTATTATTTTCTCTTGGGTAAACTTTTTACGTTCAGCTTCTGACAACGTTTCACCATTATTGATAGATCTTCTATTATCACAATGTAGGATGTTTAATGAGAAAAAGTGAAAAGTGATAGAAACTAAAACAAAAAAAGAATTTAAAGGAAGTCGGCTAGATTATATACCCAAGACATATAAAAAAAGTAATCTTTAAATTAATATTCCCAGCGTCTATCCTTCAAGTGTATGTTTAATCGCATCATCCTAAATATAAACTCAGTCTGATGAAGTCCTAAAGGATGAAACGCCTCAAAAGAAAGCTTTTTCCAATTTGTCATATAATTACTCATATATATATATATATATATATATATATATATATATATATATATATATATATTTATATATATTGAACAATAAAAGATATTAAAAATTAAAATCTTCAGACACACTAGGTTGTAGATTAATATTCTTTCGTTTTTTTATTATTATTTCATTTCCTCGACTAGTTTCGGCCAAAATGGCCATCAGGAGAAGAAATATTTCTGCTTGCAGAATAAATATATATATATATATATATATATATATATATATATATATATATATATATAGGTGGAAAGTTATATGACAAAATAGAAAAGGTTTTCCCCAGCATCATCCCTTGTTTGTACGCATGTGTAGTCGCACCAACAATAGATTTTTGCATATATATATATATATATATATATATATATATATATATATATATATATATATATATGAGAAAATGTGTAATTAAATTTGACCACCCGTTTCCCTTTACTTCGCGTTCGAAAATTGTAAAAGAAAGTAATAGATGGAATCGATAACTGAGTTAACTCCCTTTACGGAAATGGAAGTCGTAATCGATTTGCTTGTTCGAAGAGAAGCGTTATTACATTGAAAACAACTTACTGCTCCAGTCTTTGCTTTTCTCTGTTCGCAGGGCAATATCCCACTTGATGGGCTGCAAATCATGTCGGCTTTACCTGTAAATATCACGTGATGGCACACACTTCTGGAGGTTTATAAACGGCTTCTTGCTTTCAAACACCAAAGGTTACATACTTGTTTGTTTAGACAAGTTTCAAACATAAACCTTTTGTGCATTTCGATGAAGGTATCTTGGATACCTAAGTTTGAAATTATATTTACTTATAGAAATCTTGAAATTTTGAAAATTATACTTCAACATTTATCAATAACTAAATACATGTTCATATTAATTAATATAGAAATGCAAATTTTTTATTAGGTTTAGCCCAAATAAATTTACTGATATATAAAGGTTAACTGGGTGGGGAAGAGTTATTGCGAGTATAAAATATTATAATTGGCTGGAAAACATGTAGACAGAATGGATTTCCAGAAGAGAAAATTGCGAGAAATTAAAAAGTTAGTATAGAATTTATGGTCAATCATAGCCAACTCAGCTGTAAATTGATGAGAACTCTTTGCCAGTCTAGTACTGCACTTAAAGTCCAAGAGTGCAGGCATCATAATAAAGAGCGTTATTTAATCAGTTAAATATACAGAAATGTGGCACAAGGCCAAAATGGGGAAAGAGAAAAAAGGATGGTCTTTTTCTGTCTTAAAATTTAAACTTAGCTAGCCACAATCACTGAACCAAAACGTACCACAATACTCCTTACAACAAAACAACGCATTCTTACTTAAAATATATTTCTGTAACAATCAGGAGTACACGTGCTGTTGCTCTAATGAATCAGAACTAACATGACAACCGACTTGCTTTTTACGCTTCAAGTGAGATCATCAGGAGATCCTTAGACTGGGATAGACACATAGATAGATAGGCAGGTAGATAGATACATACATAGAATTTTACTGTACAGATTTACGTAAAAGTAAATAAGTTTCACTAAAAATCGGAAGAACCTTTTTTGTTTTTTTTTTTCTTTAGGGAGCAACATGATTGCATGCATTCACCCACATATCGACGCTTATAAACGCATACAAAATTATTATTCCTTAACTTATGGAAAATATATTCAGCAAACTAGATAGATAGATAGATAGAGGGGTGAGAGAGGGGGAGAGGAAGAGAGAGAAGCACACGTCACAAAGTATTGCAAAATGCTTAGATGACAGACAAATTGACTAAATACTTATGGAAAATGTACTCAGCAAACTATGCATATATATATATATATATATATACATATACAAGGTAGAATGGAGCAAAATATCTATCAGTGTGTTTAGCGATCTTTTAACGTAATATCAAAATGGATTAAAGGCAATAATCAAGAATAAATGTTACAAAATTGATTATTGATCCAAGAGGGGACATAATTTTGTTCTACGTTAATTTCATTTCGTTTTTTTTGTCGTATTGTTTGACATTAAAAAGAAAATATTGTCATGGTCACCACTGCACATTCTTTCAAATCCATTATTTCATGATTTCCCATTAATATGTGAAGTATTACATCGCAATTTGTAATTATGGAAGTATATATATATATATATATATATATATATATATATATATATATATATATGAGTTAAACACTCACACTCACGAATATACATGAATATACATTATCAAATAGACAAACTAGAATTGCATGCATAAAACAACATTTAGGGTCTTTTCAGTCAGATTTGTAATACATTGATTTCTTTTGAACCTTGAAAGGACAAGTCTCTATTTGAGTTCGAAACGCCGTAAATTATACTTACATTTGTTTAACATACCAAGTGTATGTGAACCCTGATTAACCAATGAAAATCAAGCAGATCAAAAATACCAGAATTTATTTTTCTATTCTCCATAATTCATTCTCTGATGAAGCTTTTGTCATTGGACCTAACTAACGCCTTTGTCCACTGTGCCATGTGTCCAGTGAGCGAAATAAAGTGTTCAGTTCGACATTCCAACCACCTGAAGAAGGCCGGAGCGTACAACGGCCGAAACGTTGTAATAAATATGGCGACAAAGATGAGGACAATAGTCCGAATAATGTAAATAGAGTAAGGTTTTCATGTTAAAATATGGTATCCATTTGACAAAATCGGGGTTAGTGGTTCCTATGAATTAAAAGGAAAAAAAAATTGTCGGGATTATCTCTAAACATAGAAATACAGTAAGTATCTCAGGGTTACTTAAAACTTCTCCTTGGATATTTACACTGGGTTTACATCCAGCGCTAAGAATAACGCGGACGAGTCATGTTTTAACAGAGGTAGGAAAATATGACACTCAAAATCTGAAAGCGTATTGGAATAGCATATGATGCCTTCCTAAAGCTAAGCAAAGTACTAAGAAACAGGAAAATATCGTTAGAAATAATGAAAAAAAAGCGAGTTCCGAACTGTTATTGTATATCAGTCCTCTTATATGACTATGAATTAAAAAAGCAATTTGCTCTGAGGCGAAGAAGAGTCTTGAGGTTACGGATTCTACAGTAGAATACCTTGTATTAAACATATGAATAAGGATCATGTATTAAAGATAATGGAAACAAAATTACAATGTTCAGTGCAAATTTATAGGAGGCATTATAGGAGACGGAAGATATTTGTGGAACATTTCTCACTTACAGGACATACTAGAATTAAGAGTGTAACAATGAGTACCTTACCTAATAAATGTGTTTAAATCGTCCCCAGAAGCGTCTATTTAAACAAACTTAGACAAATTTAGAGTAGAAAAAATACTGAAAAGACAAACTTTACTGCTAGTACGAAACGATGTTGTGGAAAGCCATGATCTTCCCAAATCCTGAAGAGACACTGCACGTAGAAGAATAAGCCGTTTATATAAAATGCCAATTTCGATATACATGGAATAACTCGTTGCGAATATTTGCAGCCTATGCTCTTTCCAACAACAGACATTCTATAGTAGCTCTTTTAAAGATAGATTTTGATGGGAAAAGGGATACTACTTCTACATATGTTTCCAATGGACTACTACATTGCTACTGTCTTATATCTAAAAAGAACAATGAGGATTCTAACTAAAACTTTCCCGAGTAAATTAGAACGGGGGTTATCTTTTGACTGACCCAGGTAAATTTTGCCACTCTCAAATAACATGAAACAGAGTGTCAGCTAGGGGTCAGATCTGAAACGTCCCGAGTATTGTCTGCATAACAAACTGACGAAAAGAAATGGAGATAATGTAAGCAGTTTAAATCTCTTTGTCTGCAGTTGAAGTTGTTTTGGCTTAAAAAATGTTTGAAATCTTGGAAGCAACAATGCACGGCTGATTGGTGGCGGGAAACGGACGTATAGTGTAGGGAACATTGAATAACTGAGGCCAAACGTCTGCAGACAAGAGAAAAAGCAGCAACTCGAAATAGTCAAAAGAAGGAATTCCGTTGTCAGTTTCCTCTGTTTATTTTTACTTTTATCACTCCTTCCCCCCACCCTAAGAACGCAGACAGTGAAAGTTTTGGCTGCCCTTTTATGTAAATCTTAAATAAAAAGTCTGCTCAAAGAATGGAAGGTTGTATCTTGCCCAACACGATAAAGTTTGTATCATTCCAAATACAACAAAGCTAGTTTTAAATTGAAAGAGGAAAAATGTTTCTCCATTTTAAACGAAATTAAGCTCTATTATTCCGTTCTAACCAATCTTTAAAACTACAAAGGTAAAAGAAACAAAATGGATCCTATAGGATAAATCTTTAAAAAGAAAAATTAAATCATTGGGATTGGTTGGAAAGAAAAAAAAAATATAAACAATTGTATACAATATCCAAAACATATCTCCTCCCTATACAAACGGCTGTATATATTGCATACTAATTTAAATACCGGAATCCTTGCGGACTTCTAAGGTAGCTCCTTCGGAGGACTAATTGAGTCCAACTTAGAAAGTAGCAATGATAATTTTGAAGAAATAACTTTGAATTCCCCAATTCACTCCATGTAACTTCAAAACCTCACTTGAACTCTGATTCGGGCGATAAGTCCAATTCCGGCTAAAACACCGATTTGGGCCGAACGTCTGATTTCGGCCGAACGTCTGATTTCGGCCGTACGTCTGATTTCGGCCGCACGTCTGATTTCGGCCGAACGTCTGATTTCGGCCGAAATTCCAGTTCGGGCTAAAAATTGAATTTTACAACTCACGAACTCTACAGAACGTTAAAACCTCACGTTCCGAAACACCATACTTTAATTCTGATTCCTTGGCATGTTGAAGAAATAAAATTGATTTCCTCAATTCAAACTGAATTTAAAACATTTTTTTTTGTATTACTTTATAATTTTATATGAATTAATTTTTTTTTCATAAAAACTTATAAAATCACGATTTCTTTTCTTTTTTTTTTCATTTGTTTTCAGATTTGAATTTTTAACTTTTCTCTCCTCATCCGGGCATCAATCCCAATGCTGGATGTTCAAGCACCGGATGAAGGGAAGATTTTTGATCCTAATTCCAAAAATGTATAATGTGACTATGCAGACTAAGTGCAGCCGGAGTTAGTGGGGTTTCGGTTACACTGATAGATTTGTAGTTTATTTATAAGATGCTTGTGTTTCAAACGTTTAATAAAAGAAAACCAGCAGGCATCGAGGAAATACAAATATGTCGGTTGTCAAACGGGTGTTTGGAATTTACCACCTTCCTTCATTAAGTTCGAATATTGCGTAATGTAGTTTTGGTGTAAGATCAAATGCGAATACAATAAGTCACATGCTAGTGGGATAAACACTAAGAAAGTACACTAGTTGATCTTTACTTAGTAGTGAATTCTGACTAATGATCAAACTAAGCAGAGTTCATTAAATAAGAAAATAGTTTGATTCCTACAGCACAACATTTGTTTTTTTTTAATATAATGGGCGACAATCTTTCATATATGATATATTTCTTGGAATATTTTCATTACTCGGATTATTAACCCAATTTTCATTGCCATATTCACAACGGTTCGGCCGTTTTATGCTCCGACCTCCTTCAGGTGATTGGAATTTCGAACCGAACTCTTTATTTCCCCTACTGGGGTAGATTCTTCTAGTTCCATGTTCCATGCCTCTTCCGGATTTTTCAGTTAATATCCTTTACCTCAACTCAGTTTTTAGTTCACCGCTGCTGTGACCTGGTATTGAACTCACAACTCTCTGGGTCTAGTGACTCGATCTAAAGAACGTCATTATCCACAGGGTCATGTGTCCTTGAAGACATCTGCTTTTGAATTGTTGGGACTTATACATGTAATATCTCAGCAAGCTTTTTTTGACCAGTGCTCATATTACAATGTTTTCTGTTAGGTTAGAAATTAATACAGTATGGGAACCAGTAATAAAGAGTGCCGGAGAAAAGCAATGAATTATAACAAATATTGCAGTGTGAGCTCTGGTAAAAAAAAATGCAATAATAATAATAACAGAAAAAATTGCAATATAAGCACTGGTAAAAATGGTGGCAGAGTCATTAGATTTATAAGTCCCAACAATTCATATGCAGATGTCTTCAAGGACACATGGTCCAGTGGATAGAAACATTGGTTAGATCCAGCAACTAGTCCCAAAGAGTTGTGAGTTCAATAGCTGTGGTGAACGAAAAACCTGGACTATTGCTACATCCGGAACAGGCGTGGAACTAGAACGATCTACCCAGGTGGACGAAATAAAAGGTTCGGTCCGAAATTCCAATCACCCGAAGAAGACCGAAGCGTACATGGCAATGAAACTAAGGATAACAGTCCGAGTAATGTAAATAATGCAAAGTAATCATGATACATCATTTCAGAGATATAGATAGATATGATTTATTTCACTGCAATCCTACGTAGGTTAATTTTAAAAAATATTTACCGATATTAACAGCTTTTCTTCTATGTACTATGTCCCTTAAGGATGATGGAGATCGTGACTTGTTTCCTGTCCTTTTAAACTCTTCATAAATTTTGTCATTTTGTTATCTCTCCTAAACTCTGTCCTCTCATCCATTTCCTCAAGCGGGCGAGGTAGGTTATGCGTTGATTTTCTCTATCAATCTTGCTTTCAATCTGTACTGTGAATATCAAATTTTCAAGGCACCCTTTCCTTAATGTGTGGTCTACAAAATTCAAATCTCTCTTACGGGTGTTAATTATAAGTGTTCTTTTCATATGCATTTTCTCTAAATCTTTTTCGTTGCTCACATGTTCAGAAAATGGTATTCTCAGCAGCCTTCTGTAGAACCACATTTCTGTTACTCTTCTTAATCTGTGTTCTTTGTTCCTTATGCAATTTTCCTGATTCTTTATACTTTGCTTAGCTTTTGGAAAGCATATTTTCTTATCTCGAGGCGCCTTCGGATTTCAGTGTCACACTTTTCGTCACATTTTTGTCCTTGTTTGGTTATCGTATCTCGAATTTGTAATTTGCTTTTAGGCTATCTTCTTGCTATTGATGCTTAATCTTTTCTTTTTGCTTTCCTCTACTGCCTTCTTGTAGTGTCCTTGACTTAGGTATTAATAGTACTTAATGTGGGACATTAATTTCAACATCTTACTTATTATAAAACGCAGATTGTGTGTGTGTGTGTGTGTGTGTGTGTGTGTGTGTGTGTACGTTTATATATTGGATTGGATTTCCTACATTTTTCAACCGATTTCAACAAAACTTCACAGGACTACGTACAATTACCTTACGGTGGTTCTGACAGTGCCAAAAATTGAAAAAACAACTGTTTTTGCAAGAAATCAATTTGAAAACACGATTAAGAGGCATTAATGAAAGGAAGACAACTCATATCGAGTTATACTTATTATAAAACCCAGGTTGGTTGTTTGTGTGTGTGTGTTCGTTTATATATGGGATCGGATTTCCTACTTTTTTCAACCGATTTCAACAAAACTTCACTTTTTTTTGGCAGGTAGTGTTTCTTATTGTCTTGCACACTTTTTTCTTTATTTTTACATTCAGAATGCTTTAAAAATTCCATTTACAAGACAATTGTTTATAATAAAATTCTATTCAATGTTTTTGTTTGAGTTTCGGTTTGACTAATTCGTAAAAACAGAAAAAACAAAAAAAAAAAAAAAATAAAACTAATTAAGACATTCGTGTCCATCAACCTTAAACAATCTTTGTCAATTTTATTTTTCAGTCTTTATGATAGTCGATACTTGATCTATCTCTTACTGTTACATACCCGGGCAACGCCGGGCTCTACTGCTAGTCAATCATATATTGCTTGAATAGCAAGTAGACACGAATGTAGATAATGTTTGCGTTTCAAATTACTTATGGTTATGCGTGAAAGTGGACCACCGGATAAAATCTTTGGTTGAAGTGACTTGAACCGAAAAGCTGTGGGCTCACTACCTGACTACAGCAGTGAGGAACAAAAACTTGCAGAGTTACTAAAGGGAAATAACTGAAACTGAGATATCCAGAAAAGGCGTGGAACGAGAACAATTTATCCCAGTGGACTAAATAAAGCGTTCGGTTCAAAATTCCAGTGTATATAACTTGAAGAAGGACGGCGCGTCCAACGACTGAAAACTCGTCAATATGAAAATAAAGGGGAAGAAAACAGTTCGAATAGTGTAAGAGTTATATTATTTGGTAATATTTTCGCGTAATCCTTATCGGGGATAAGATGTGAGATGGGATCAAATTTCGTTTCAGCTTGTTGTACTTAAATCTCAAAACTTTATTGGAAAATGAATGAATTCATCTGTTCTCTACCAGCTAAGAGTTCAATAGGATATCAAACGTTTCATTATCTCGTCTTTGGTGGTATATTGCTTTAGAGAAAGAAATCTTTGAATTCCAATCAGCTGAACGTACGTATCGAACTTGTGGCCTGGAATCCAACCTTTTTGTTCTCTCTCACTGAGATTATTGTGATGTTAGCGCAGCAAACTCGAACTGAATTTGAACTCGACACGCAGATACCACTTTTCTCGTAGATAACCGTTGCGTTGAAATGTCAGACAATGTTAGAGCTATTTTCGTGATAAATCTTAGTGAATATTTATTATTTGGATAATAAAGTTGAAATTGGGGTCTTGTATTTGACCTTTTCAATATCAACCATTAGTTTCGTATCGCCTCCATTAAAGCATAGATCAATCTAAAATCGATATAGGACCAGCGAACGGAATTTATTAAACTAACATACGATGCAGAAAAATGTTAAATACCACCCTCTCTCATTGAACCTTAACTGGGGGCTAATTTCGTTTAAAATAAATTCCAGTCCTTACGGATTGATATCCAAACCAACATGTCTCGAACAAAGCGGTTAATTGCTTATTGCAATCACAGGATCCGCGGATATGAGATGAGCAGTGACTATACTTCAAACAGTAAGGCGATTAGGTTTATAAATAGTGTACAACACTTGACAGTTTTCAAATGCAGACTAAAACTCAAATGGACACCTAAGACATTATCCAAAAAAAAAAAAAAAAAGGAGGTGCACACCGTAAGTGGGATAGGTGTTCCGGGTTCAAATTAAACCCCATGCAGCTGTGGTCACTTTAACACAAGTACACATGGGAAACTATGAATCAACCTCCCCTCAGCGGCTAGTCGTTAATAGTAGGGCTGACAAAGTACTCATCTCTTGGTCGGAAACCGTTCTAGGATAAGAATCACAATTAGGCCGGGGGCTAGCAGTTATACCTTATATACATGTACCTTTTACAAAAAGCGCAACAGAAACTGTGATGTTATACACTACAGAGGCATTTAAATCCATGCATATATATATATATATATATATATATATAAATATATAAGTGAACATAGAAGACAACATTTAGAGGCGACAGTCTGTTTCATGCTATATGCAATCGTCAGGCCACGAGTGTAGATAGATAAATAGATAGATAGATAGATAATAAATTAACTGATTTAAAAATATGGTTCCGTCGCTACACAGGAATTACCATGTTTCAAAAACCGAAGATAAAAAATTCAAATTAAATTAAAAGAATTAGTTCTATTTCGTCTTCAAGCGAATTTTGGAAATTTCCTGTGTAGTGAAGGAAGCATATTTTTAAATCAGTTAATTTATAATAATTATGCTATGTAAATTTTCATTGAGCACTGTTTTGTAAAAAAAAAAAAAAAAAAATCAATGAGAACACCGGATTATATATCTTACTGCTCTTTCTTTTTACTATAATATATATATATATATATATATATATATATATATATATATATATATATATATATGATATATACATACATACATACATATATATATATATATATATAAGTGCGATATATATATATATATATATATATATATATAGATAAGTGAGATACATATATATAAGTGCGATACATATATATATATATAAGTGCGATATATATATATATATATATATATATATATACATACAAGTGCATACATATATATATATACAAGTGCGATATATATATATATATATATATATATATATATATATATATACAAATTGATACATATATATATATACAAATTGATATATATATATATATATATATATATATATAAGTGAGATACATATATATATATGTGCGATACATATATGTATATATATATATATATATATATATAATATGATACATATATATATACACACGATACATATATATATATATACACACACACACATATATATATATATATATATATATATATATATATATATATATAGTGATATATATATATATATACACACACACACACATATATATATATATATATATATATATATATATATATAAGTGCGATTCATATATATATATGTGTGTGTGTGTTTGTGAAAATATATAGAAAATAGGAAGGAACTGGTTAGTTAAATAATCCAAAGTCCCTTAGTATTTTTAGTTATTATTTTAAAAAAAAAAAAATAGTGCTCGATACAAAAGTAGAGCATAAATATAATTATTTATTTAAAATATGATTCCAAATCGCGACATAAGAGGTCTCATGTTTCAAAACAAGAGCCCCGGCTCTTGTTTTGAAACATGGGACTTCTTATGTCGCGATTTGGTGTCATATTTTAAATAAATAATTAATATATATATATATATATATATATATATATATATATATATATATGGTTACGCACGTAGATTTGTAATACTCTCGAATACTTCCCAATGAAAGAAAACCGATGTTTGTTTTAATCCTTGTCCTCCATCCGCAATGCGTGCTTTGAAAAGTTGTCGACCTGACGAAGAAATATGTAATAATAAATCCTGATATTTGGTCATATGATGTGTCGAAATCCTCTCTAACTTCATCGAGGAAAGGCAAACAAATAGCGTGACGATTCTACGTCAGAGTGAGATGTTTCAGAGAATTCAATCAACGGCAGTTTATTGAAAAAATGTCTTCAAGCCGTATGAAAAAAAATGTTTTTTTCCCCTCTTATTGGACAATCAAATATGTATCAAAGCGAATTAAATTAATTTTGTTGTCTTCATTATCTTCAATCTGACTAAAAATGTTCAAGACCAGATAAAGCAATGAAACTGGTATCCCAATAAAGTGACATATATTTCTCTGGAAATCTGCACGGATTGATTTGTAATTAAGGTTTCCAACAACATTAACCGATGTTAATCCCGATAGAATAATGAAACCGTAACCAAAATGAAGTAATTGTATTTGCATTCAAAATTGATTCATTTTTCACTAAGTTCACCAATGTTTAACCAAACAGATTAATGAAACTGGAATTAAAATTAAGTTAAACTTATTTCTCTTCCAAATTACAAGTTCGTTTTCAACATCAAGATTTAATGGAACATATTTAGGTTAAGATCCATTGATTCTTTCAGAATATAATGACAAAATACTATCACGTTTCGATATTCTGTATGTAACTTTTGTTAGGGAGAATATTTGCCTACAAGTCTGGACTCGGCCGTCGGACGAAATCCATAAGAATACACCTACATCAAAAAAAGTAACTAGACTTTACGCTCGGTTTTGAACTTGAGTATGTTGAAGTAGACATAATTCCTGCTTGTAACTGGGTCCAGAAAAATGGTCCGGTTTATATTATATTCCAAGAAGACAGGTATAAATCTGTTTTGTCCTTGGATCCGAAAATGTAAACATAAATCCTGGTTGAAATTGAGTCCAGAAATAAAGACATAGGTCCGATTTATATTATAGTTCAGAAAGCTAAACTTTCCGTCCGGTTTGAAGTTGAGACTAATGTACTGACCACCATTTGTTGCTTGGTATTGTTTAACCTTCTCCAGTGAATGCAGTCGGAAAATTCACGCCGACCGGCAAACCAAGAGTGTTGAGATCACTAACCCCATAAACAGAAGAATGGGAAATATCTCTCTATTTGCTGTGAAGAACAGGTTCTCTTAAAATTGTCTCGAGCATCCCTAATTACTGCACCTGGGTAAACTCGAAGGAAAGCATTGATTGAAATATTTGATTCCAATAACATAATTGAAAATAACGTTTCGAAAAACCAAGGAGTGTCTAACGTTATTTATTGCTTCTGACGCGAGATCTTGTTTCAAAGAGTCAATTTGCAGATACGTCAAGTGGCACTGTGTTTTCCAATGAATATTTACATCAAAAAAGTAACGGGAGAAGCATGAGTTTTTGCTGAAATGAGTTAGTCATTCACGGCTAAATATTCTCTTCCCTTGTTTTGATTTTATATTGTTTCCCTATACCAAAAAGTAATAAACTGGTTGGTAAAGTAATGCCGGTTTTCCACTGTTGTTTTTTGATAACTCAGTTACAACAGTAAACTTCTCAAGCTTTAGAATTCCATTCCGATTTCTTGCTTCCCTGTTAACGACAATCATCAAAAGTCTACAACGCCAATCTGCATCTTTTGACTTATTGAAACCTGTTCTTTTATTGTTCTCTCTTCTCATTAAAGTCTTCTCATTCTCTCCTATTACCAGTAACCTCTTGCGTCTTTGTGGGATTAGCGCCTCCCTTAGGGTGATATGATTAAAAACAATCACACGAAGAACTCATGACGAACAGACACTATTATTCAATGCCATCTCTCGGGAGACTAACATTAAGCCCGTTTTAACAAGACTTTATCGATTAACAAATTCTAGGCAAACGTCTCTTTATTTTCACTATTATCGACGCCACATGGTCAATAAGGCTAATCGATTTTACGACAGGCCAACACTTACCAGGATATTAATGCCGATTTCTTCATGGGACACCTAGTGAGCATCGAACTAGACTAGTCTAACTAAACATTACGTTGTGGCGCTCCCACATTGTCGAAGATTTTATTCATCCAAATTCGTATAATTTTCAATAAAATACCTTCACCCTCTTCACACACAATCTTATTTTTAACACCCCCCCAAACCAAAAAAAAAGATCTAAAAGTCACCAAGGAGAATTAGCATCGAGAGCTGACTTCGTCTTTGTGTAAAATTAATCTAAAACGCAAACTGATACGAACGGCTTGATCTAGCGAATTCAATTAATTCTTTGCAAAGAAGTTACACCTGAATTGATCCATCTTTTCGGTCGTTCAAGCGGAAGTGGTCGTTCTATTTCAAGACAGTTATTGGCAGCGGTTCTTATCGAAGTTGCTGTGCCTACTCTAGAGAATAATTCGGTCTTCACTTATGGTCAGGTACGGTTGCCGGAACGAAATTTTTATGAGGTGAATACTATTGGCTGGAGTCAAAGTTATTACATGATTTAATCTTTTTCGTCCGAAATGGTTTCATTATAGACATCTGTGTGAAAAAGAAACACTATGCTGGTGTTTATATGTTTGTGAACAAATTTATTTATTAGTCTAAAGAAATTATTACATTCTATATCACTGATCGATTTGAGAAAATAACATGAGGCATAGGTCAGTTATTACGATAATGGATTTACCCAGTATGCGGAAAATTATATCACTTCTTTTCAAATTATTTTTATATAAAAAATCATGATGTATATCCCAAAACGCGTATTTTTCTTTCCGGATCGCAGTGTCAATACATTTGCTCCAGCCATTAAACCAATGTATCTAGCTTAAGATACCCTGACGGAGACCATCCATCGTCACAGTTGACTGGTTTTGAATTAATAATTGTCCTTTACCTAAACCGGTTCCCCACTAAAAAGCTGAATCTGACATATTATTTACGTGCGTTTGAATTAAATGTTCTTGTTCTCCTAGACTGACCGTAATCCAAGAGATCCCCGTTTTCCCTATTATTTCGGAAGGTTCGAATTCAGAATTTTCCTTCTCCTAGACTGACTCCCAGCCAAGTCAAGAGAGCCGAAACTGCACTATTCTTTGATGAGCGATTGAATTAACAGAGTGGCTGCTAACCAAACCATGAAAGCCCTATTTGATATTTTATTTGGACAGTAGCTGTGCAATATAAAAAAATGTGTTTAAATAAATACTCCCAAATTCTGTGATATTGTGGATAGGATTTTTAGACTAATTTCAGAAAGAGATCTACTGATTGTATAGCGGCAGAGAATATTTACGAAGCAAGAGAAAAATGAATATTACGTTTTAGCTGATATTGCATCGGAAGCATGTATACCAGTCAGTTAAGTGTCGTACGCGATACATGCGTGGGCGATCTTATCTCTTTCGATTCATGGCTATGTTTTCCCGCAATAGGTTGTCGTTTCTTTCTGCGATAAAGAGGTTGCCAACCAAGGCTATAGAGCCCAGTCTGTCTTAATATTCAACATATAGCTGAGGAAACAGTTGATGGATTCATATCAAAGGGTATATCCGTGTAAGTGAATTTAACGAAACTGAATGGAATTCGAACTTTGCTCTGCGATTTCAAATGCCGAGCCGGTATCCATTACGGCCCAACGCAGGGTCGCTTAATAAATTTTCATCAAATTACTTATTTAGTGCATTTGAGAAAAAAATGAAATACTAAATAATACAGTTTTCGATTTTTCTTCACTTTGTTTTTCTAATTTGACATTTGTATTACAATAAATCAACTATGAGAGGAACTAAACTTGTCTTCACTTTGATATGGAAAGCTATCTTCAACGCGGTCTTGCGTTAAACCAGGTGCGTTTCCGGTAGCTTAATGATAAAGCTCTTCTGGCTCAACTCACGTATGCACAAATAGTCTTGGGAAAGGTATGGATCCATGTCTTCTCTCTCAAGCTATGGGTCGAATAGCAGGACAGACTGGGTTCATTTGCTTTGGTTGGCAACCAGTTTATGGCAGAAAGAAATGTTAAACTACATCGGAAAAATCTTCTACATCGAAAGACACATGATCGTCCAAGCGTGTACCACGGGTGGCACTTAACTGACTGACGCCTGGTTTAAAGACGTTTGCGCAAGACAAAGGCAATACAGACCCAAATCCTACCGAAAGCCACATTTTCATTAATAATGCTTTCCATATCTAGGCCGATAGATTTTTTTTTTAAAGCGATGTTCTTTCTAAACAGCGTACAAACGAAATTTAACGTTTTGAAAAGAAGTAGTAGTTTGTGTGTACGTATGTATGGTTGTGTGTGTGGTTGTGCGTGAATGTGTGTGTGTGTGTGTGTGTGTGTGTGTGTGTGTGTGTGTGTGTAAGCAAGATAGAATTTCTAAAAACCACTTGGAGACTGAAAAATTAATCTAAAAAAAAAATTAACAAAGAACTTTCTTTGAGTTTTATTCCTTTTTTTCAATCATTTCACTCCAAGCAAGTGATAATGCCACAAGAGCAGAAGGAATTACTGGGGGGGGGAGGTGATGAAAGGACATGAGATGACTTCAGTGAGGAGAAAGGACAATAAAAGAACAGTTCAAAGGTGCTAAACGAAAAATTGCCTCGCAAAAGCACACCTACATTATCTTATATTTTTAACACATTCATAATATATCTATATAATTATTCTATAAAATAGGACAGTCTGCTCATCACTAAATGCATCTTTCTATCAATCAAATATCGAATAACAATTTTCGCATGAAGATGTGTTGCAGACTTAGATAATTGCCGATGCCTATCAAACCGTACAGGTTTGGCGACATGAATTAGCAAAATCTCTGCTTTGATTCCAAGAAGATTTATTTCAAGACTCTTTGTAGAGGAACCGAAAATGGAAAGCTGCCGATCGGGTTGGCACTTGTAGAAATCTCATTATTTTGCTAGACTGTCACGCGCGATAATGGCCGCAAGAAAGAATTTATCGCGATCGCGTGTCTTTGCCAGATTCAAGATACTCGAAATATTCCTTGAAACAAATAATGATAAGTGTGTGTATGGCTTATGTTATCAACGTCCATTTCTCTCTCTTGGGTAAAATGTCATCAGCTGATAGCGTTTTTGCGGAACGCACGTGCTCATCAATCAACATTTAACGCTTGGAGATTGCGATACTGTCAATGAAACATCCATCGTTCAACATTGTCAGTGCCATGGCAACGCTTATGGCTGCTTGGAGACATGGTCTGTCTGTTTGTTTGAAGACTCGTGCGTGTAAAGGTATTTTTGACAACAAAGAAGGGTGGATAAAAATGAAATGTATTTATATATTGAGTGTGTCAAGCTTTCTCTAGAATTCTGTTGCAGAGATTGGTTTATTAATTTAGAAGAATTCCAAGTATTTTAAAGATTGTTTCGGGTGAATTACTAAAAAATGATGAGTGTTTTACATACCTATGAAATGAAATAAATTCTACTAAGTATGTGAAAATTTGCATTGCTAAAGCCTGGGCAACCTTGAATAAAATGGATGTAATCTGGAAATCTGATCTATCAGACTACCTCAAACGGAGATTCTTTCGCGCCACTGTAGAGTCGGTTTTAATGTATGACACCACTGTTTGCACATTAACTAAAACGTTTGAGTCTAAGCTTGATTAAACCTACACTCGGATGATGAAGGCTATAATTAACATCTCTTGCAGATAAACATCCAGGTAAATCACAGCTTGATTGAACATAAACTCTGATGCTGATAGCTATACTTAATATCGCTTGGCGAAAACATCCACCCAAAAAACAGCTTAACGGAACCAATATTCGGATGCTGAAGGCTATACTATATGAAGGAAATATTTTTATTCGTACGATGGGCTGAAATGAAGCCGAGTATGGTAAGTAATCTCACGAATAGATAGAATTAAATCTTCCTGAATTTGGTTTAAAAACAGAACGAAAGAATAACAATATCTGAATAAAAAAAGAGGTTGATATAGAAATAATAATTTATTTTTACTTCTTTTATAACATTATGGTAACTCCAAAATATTTAAAATTCCTTGTTGTATCACATGCTGACAATTACATATAAATCGGCAGTATTTGGCTTATAAACCTATTGATTTTTATTAATTAGTGAGCTATGATATATTATATGATTAATTGTCTAACTATCATTTCTTGGCAATAAGATCCGCCTAAATAACAACCTGATGGGACCTACACTCGGATCCTGACAGCTATACTTAACATCTCTTGGAGATAAGATCCACTTAAATAACAGCATGATTGAACCAACACTCGGATACTGGGAGCTGTACTTAACATCACTTGCGGACAACATCCAACTAAATCTATATAGCTTGATCCTTGATATTTCTGCAATCTTACGTGAACGCAGAATGCACATTGCAGGGGACTATTGGCGGGCAAAAGAATGACTGACGCGTGATCTAAGCTTTACACACCTAGCTATGGGGCTAGATGGGTTAGTTTCCTAGCGACCACCTACATTGACCAACTATGTTATGACACAGAATGCCACCATAGGGACATTGATACAATACCGTGATGTATGGCGTGTTAGACTCATCAATATCCAAACTCGGAGCAACAAATAAATTATATTTAATCAACAATGTCGGCGTGCGTATAACTCCATGTAAGAAATCGTGACACAAACACGGATGTATACTTACACTTGAGAGACGTGATTATTAGCAAATGTAGATAGGAAAGCATTACCATACTATGTGGTTTGTCTTAGTCTGCTGTGGATCACTAATGAAGTATACGACGGGAGATTAGCTTAGTTTGAGTAATTTAATGATGTATCAAACACCTGTCGGGTTTTTAAATGGTGAATATAAGTCTTAAAGATAGATAATTTCCAAACAAAGTCCAAAAATATATACACACAGTAAATTGTGGCGTACAAATAGACCTCAATAAGTTTAGCTTAAAACACCTACCGTATAGGTCGACACCCAAACATACGTTACAAGGTTATATTGTGAATAAATTAATAATATCAAATACTGTATGTATAAGTCGCCGTAATGCTTTTAAAATTACGTGGTATCTCACAGTTAGCTTTTAATCATCAGTGTAAAAATGTCATCTTTCAAGTAACCTTTAAAATAATTGTTGTAGAGTAGTTTTTCACAGTGGAGGCTTGTATTTCAATAAGTCGTCCTATATTAGGTTCGACGTACAAAACGTTAGGAACTTGCAATAATTAGTTAATGACGCAGCAATCTAGTTGTGATGGTTGATACTTCAATGTCCGACATCGACTCACTCACTCAACTCCACTGAGCTCTACTGGCCACTGCTACTAGTACTTATTATCTGGTGGGAGAGTCTATTAAAATAGAATAGGTAATGTTCTGGTATAACAATAATACTGTACCATAATTATGCCTTTAGCGTATGTGTATTGTCAATAATGGAAAAAAAAATAGAGACATATGTGGGCGAGTGTTTAGAATGCTCGCTTTCTGACCATCAGACCCGGGTTCGAATCTCACCATGGTCGATATGTTAGGAAGGTGACTTCTCGGTCTGGAGGAGGCGATGCCAGCATGCGGCACCTTTGGAAAGTACCTGAAAATCATACCCCGGGTTGACCGAAGACTCATAAATGAAATTGGGTAGACCGAAACCTTGAAAGCCTTCGCTGGTTGTGCCCGAGGATTTGAGTTTGCTAACCTTGTTCAGATAACGCGCTCTCTCCCAGAGACTGCAACTAAGGTCTACTTAGCATAGTTTGCAGTATAAACCGCAGATGGTCTCCGGGGTGTTCGACAAAGAAAAATTTGCCTAAGCAATCTTCTGCATGGTGTATTTCTAACCGCTCGAGCAGACTGTCGTTCTCAGATTCAAGTGGCTACGCCATTTATTATTAGGTTGGTGCAAAAATAATGACGTAAGAATGTCGTTTTTTTAACGTTAAAAAATAGGTTAAAAAACGACATTATTACGTCGTTATTTTTGCACCAACCTAATATATTCAACAAACTATCACTACTGTCATGAAATTGGGCAGATGATACACATAATATACCTAGTTGTCTAAATGAATTAAACGGCGCTTCGATCAGCTTTTGGGCGCGATGTGAGATGTAGCGTTAATTGAATACTGAATGTGTGCTATTATTTTATTATTTGATATTAATTTTTGCGTTAATATGTCAAATATGTTCGCAAAATACAAGTGGTATATATATATATGTGGCAGGCTGATAAAAGAACGGCAAGTGGTGCACAATAATTGTTAAGTTCGCGGTCAGACTTGTTTACATTTCAGTGTTTGCATTTTGTAATACTTTGCGTTTTATACTTGCCATATACTTCGAACTCTCGTTTTGGAAAGATTATTTTAGGATTGAAATCTCAACTTGTACATCGATTTCTTGGGCCTTCAGGCGCTAAAATTAGACATGAAACCGGATTATACTATAGCCGACTAAATATATATAGGTCCGTTTTACACAGAAACCCTAAATGAGTTTGGTATGTTCCCGAATCAAGAAAGATAAACCTAGATCAAATTTGCACTTGTCCTGTTTTTACATCATTCCAACAAGGTATGTATAGACCCGGTTTGCACTAGAGTCCAATAAGGTATGCATAAGCCCGGTTTGCACTAGAGTCCAATAAGGTATGCATAAGCCCGGTTTGCACTAGAGTTCAATAAAGTATGCATAGGTTCGTTTTGCACTTGAGTCCAATAAGGTATGCATAGGTTCGGTTTACTCTAGAGTCCAATAAGTTATGCATGGGTCCGGTTTACAATAGACTCCAATATCTCCGTTTTGTACTTGAGTCAGTACAGGTAAGGGTTAGGGTAAACTTAGTTCCTGATTGTAACTGAGCCCAGAATGTATACATATCCCGGTGTGCACTAGATTAAAAGAAGTTGGGTATAAGTCTATTTTGTACTCGGGTTCAAAAAGGTAAGCCTAAATCGCATGTGAATTGAGTTCAGACGTGGTATTGGTTTACATTATAGTTCAGAAAGCTAGACTTTACGCTCGGTCTTGAACTTGAGTACGTTGAAGTAGACATAATTCCCGCTTGTAACTGGGTCCAGAAAAATGGTCCGGTTTATATTATATTCCAAGAAGACAGGTATAAATCTGTTTTGTCCTTGGATCCGAAAATGTAAACATAAATCCTGGTTGAAATTGAGTCCAGAAATAAAGACATAGATCCGATTTATATTATAGTTCAGAAAGCTAAACTTTCCGTCCGGTTTGCAGTTTAGACTAATATACTAACCACCATTTGTTGCTTGGTAGTGTTTAACCTTCTCCAGTGAATGCAGTCGGAAAATTCACGCCGACCGGCAAACCAAGGGAGTGTTGAGATCACTAACCCCATAAACAGAAGAATGGGAAATATCTCTCTACTTGCTGTGAAGAACAGGTTCTCTTAAAATTACCTCGAGCATCCCTAATTACTGCACCTGGGTAAACTCGAAGGAAAATATTGACTGAAATATTTGATTCCAATAACATAATTGAAAATAATGTTTCGAAAAACCAAGGAGTGTCTAAGAATGTTATTTATTGCTTCTGACGCGAGATCTTGTTTCAGAGTCAATTTGCAGATACGGCAAATGGCACTGTGTTTTCCAAAGAATATTTACAAACAGACATTCGTGTGCTCGATGCATAATAATGAATTGACTAAAACTTTGAAGGTTTCAGTTGGTCCCCTGATACATTCCCGGTAGATAATGTTAGAAAATGATCTAAATATTTTTCGTCAGCAGCACTAAACCGAACGAGAAAACGTCATGAGAATAGGAACCAGGTTTTTAAAGGAAATATTTTTATTCGTACGACGTGCTGAAATGAAGCCGAGTATGGTAAGTAATCTCACGAGTAGATAGAATTAAATCTTCCTGAATTTGGTTTAAAAACAGAACGAAAGAATAACAATATGTGAATAAAAAAAGAGGTTGGTATAGAAATAATTATTTATTTTTACTTCTTTAATAACTTTATGGTAATTCTAAAATATTTAAACTTACTTGTTGTATTACGTGCTGGCAATTACATATAAATTGGCAGTATTTGGCTTATAAACCTATTGATTTTTGTTAATTAGTGAGCTATGATCTACGATGTGGGTAATTGTCTAGCTACTTTCTTTTGCCTCAGTAGTGATGAGCTGGCTTAGTGTGCATACTGACCATGTAGACTGCGTGGAAATGCGTCAAACCTCGGGATCAGCTTTGAAGAATTATCCATCCGGCTGACACTATTCGGTTGGAAATTTTGTGTGAGCTGTGATGGGTTTCCGCTGAGGAAAGCCGTTTATTTCCCAGGCTATTACGGCCACCGGATTGGTTTCGTGTAACTTTATAGGCGAAACGAAAAATGAGTTAGGGTCGATTTCAGCTAAATTGTTTAGAGCGATGCTTTTTGACTGAACGCACACGTATTTATGATTGATTTTCTTCAAAATTTATTGCTTATTGGATCATGCTACTTTCGACATATATATTGAATATCAGTTTAAATGTCCTATTGAAAGATTGTATCTCTGACAAAAAAAGTAAGTACATATGTTGGTTTGACAGCCTCAGCATAATCAAGATCTTTCACACTTCATTTTTCGCATACAGGTTCGATTGCACAACATCTAAGAACACATTCCTGTCCAGATTCACAATACAGGAAAATACTTGTAGACAAGACCAATATACTACACCACGAAAATATTAAACAAAAACTCTAGACACACTATATCAAAAGCCATCAACAAACTCGAAACAAAATTTACTACGACTGTAAAAGCCACGAGTTTATGTGTATTTCATGACATTTTTATTTGTAACCATCAATTTTATCATATTTATATATATATATATATATATGATAAAATTGATGGTTACAAATTTCGGCTCATATATATATATACATATATACATATGAGCCGAAAGCTAAGATCGAGGAACAGCATATAAAAAAATACCCAAATATTAGACAGTTTTTATCTTTATTTTCTCCAGAAATTAATCCAACTACACAAAGCATAGAACGAATCATGATCAAACAAAATAGACATTCGTTGTCTGTTATATTTAACAATATATATTTGAATAATGATCGACTGCCCTTTTAATACAATATATATATATATATATATATATATATATATATATATATATATATATATATATATATATATATATATGTGTGTGTGTGTGTATTAAATTTGTATATTTAGGCATGTCTGAGTGAATAAATTACAGACATTATGTCTGCTAATTTTTATTAAAATCCGTTCATACTCACGGATATCTTTCCGTGTATTGAAATTGTTTTAAATTATTCAATCATATATATATATATATATATATATATATATGATTGAATAATTTACAAACATTAACATCAATACACGGAAGGATATCCGTGTCTATGAACGGATTTTAATAAATACATCCCTACCCCTTCCAAATTGTAGCTAATAACTGATACAATGATACTGACATAAGGAAAATCTAGACACCCTTGTTCAATTTGAGTAGAATATTCTGTAACCATGGAAACGTGATTTTAGCTGTGTCTTTAAAACCCGGTAATTTTAAAAAGTTACTCCAAAAATTCGCTTGAAGATGAAATGGAACTAATGCTTTTAATTTAATTGCAAAAAAAAATTAGGGGTTTTAGCTTCTATTTTTGAAACATGGTTGGAACTGTGTAGCGAAAATAACCATATTTTAAATCAATTAATTTATAATATATATATATATATATATATATATATATATATATATATATATATATATATGGTTAGCTCCCTTACATTGAGAAGCGTGTAAAGCATTCCATATCTACAACGGATAAATTTTAAATTTCAAAATTATTATAAAAGAGCTCTTTTACGCATATTTTTTTTAAAAAATCACCATCACAACTATCACAGAGTTACAATAAGTTTGTCTCTGTAATTTCCGCCCCCGTCCCCTGGAGATAATCTTGGTGGAGATCGAAATATTTAACATAATGCTAACTAGTTTTATGCTCGTTCAGCTTCTTACATAAAATTTTGTAATTGATAAAAGGCCCCTTTTAGAAACTGATAAATAACTTAACCTTTGGAAGAAAAAAACAACAGATTAAAAATGCAAAACTACTTTAGCAAATTAATATGCAACCGTTAAATAAAGAGCACCATTATAAGATGTTAATAATACCTACCAGTCAAGGTAAGGTGTTAATAATACTAACTAAACACCTGCACATCCATATAAGATATTAATAATTCTAACTGAACACCAATACATTTGAGGGGTCCACCTCTTTTTATACAAATGGACTCACCCAGTGTATACTTATACTACTGCCAGTGAATACTCTTCGAGTCGAGTCCAGAGTGACAGAGTAAAAGGTTGTAGGTAACCGGAAGAGTGAGGGTGAGGTAACAGCGTTGTAGGAGTCACAGTGAGCGAGCACGTAGACTCAGTAAGAAGTCATACAGCGATACTTCAATACCAAAGACTGTATATATATATATTGCTACTAACCCGTATTCCTGGAACTACTAACCTGCTTTACCAGTTTGTATTATTACGTTAATACATTATTTTCATATATTCATTCCTGGCGTTTGTTATTTATTGGTAGCGGATTTCAACCCGGAATCCACAACAAATACAAAACAATATTAAATAAAAATGAATCTTGCAAATAGAATAGTATGCCATATAACATGCACTACAGTTCATCTACTGATTATTACTATAAAAAAGTATGATCAAATTCAAAGTTTAAACATATTATAAGGTAAAATTCAGGTTATACCGACAATTCACTATGAATTCACTTCTTTAATAAAGAGTTTTTATATGAAAAACTGATAATTTCTTCTTTTTCTTTCGTGTAAGCATAGAAAACAAGATTCATTTAAAGATCTACATGTTCTAGATTTTTTTTTTAAATTTTCCATTTTCCCTGAGGAGTTTTATTAGCTTCTTTTAAATTCCAAAAATATTTACAAAGAGATATGCTATTTCATAAGTACTATTGGTTAAGGATATGAAATGTTGATAGCACCTAGTCTTAAAAGAATCCTTAGCACTACCGATATTTTTTTTTTCAACGCTTGCATTCTCTATTGTAAAAATAGTACTTAGATAAACAAGAGAGGTGGTTAATATTGGTTTTGTAATGGGCATTCGTTAGAATTCTTGCTAATAATATCAACAATAGTTATTTTGGGATGTGCATTATTACCCACATTTTTCAATTGGTTTAAAATTTTATTATTGTTTCTTTATAATTTTCTCAAGATGATCGGTGCAGCTATAACTTAGTTTTAGTGTTTTTCTGTTAAATATTTTAGTAACAGGGTTATTTTTAAAGAAATATTTATCAATTAAATGGAGGAACTTCTCACCTGGATTACTACTGATTAATTGATTAAATGGGCGTGTGTACCAAATGATTTTCCTATTACTATTTCTTTTTATTAAACCAATAGTATCATATGTTCTATACTTGATTTCAGCGTACTTGTAACTACTATTTTTAGTGCAGTATAATAAACATCGCTGTATTTATCATACACATCATTGTCAGATGAGTTTCTGGTAACCCTATATTCTATAGATGAGATTATATGTTTGATTTATAGGGAGATGGTTAGATTTCGGCTGAACATATATTGGGTTAGCATTAATTTTCATATGAGATTGGAATGCAGAATTAACAAGATTTAAAGTAATATCAAGAAAATCAATCTGTTTAACATTAGTAGTTAACCTTAACCTTAAGATGTAAGCTTTTTAATTCCTTATAAAACATTTCCCTTAATGTGTCAGCCTTAAATTTAGTAGAATTTCTTACTGCCGTAAGACCATTATCTCTGTATAACTCTATACTATCAACATTAACATCATCAGAAACTGTAAGATTATAAGGAGAAATAAACCCACCAGGTCAGAAGACTCTGCATAATCTAATGATCCCATAGAGATATCAAAGTGATCATCAGATTCTTTAACCCACTGTTCATTGTTGTTAATGAGATGAGAACTGATCTTCTACAGTTCATTATTATATTTAGATCTTCACTGGAAATTTTAGATTATTCCTTGGAAAATTCCAGAGCTAAGGTAAAAACATTCTTGAAAATGGAGGGGTAAAAATCGGCGATATCAAATTGAATAAGACGAACCTTTTTTTTTGTTTGTTAATTCCTTTGAACAAATTAATGACATCTGCGGTACCATTCCATTGTAAAATTGCAAGGCGTCGTTTAATTTGTTTGCTGATTCTATACATGGTCACTTTGCTGATCCTTTCGATTTCTAGAGTTAATAATCCTCGTAGGGACTTTGATCTTAAAGTCTTGTTTATGATCTTTAATAAGGACGTAATATTTTTTGGTACAGTGCTTACTAAACTTATTGCCAATTTTATCAGTTATGTTTTCACAGGCAGTGTTAATTCTATCAACTAGATTAATAGTGTTTATATTCAACTTATAATTTTTACTTCATTTTTTTTAAAATTAAAGTGTTATAATCTTTAAGATTAAATTTATAAAAAAATAGCAGGTTTGTCAGATTTAATAAAGATTTTGTTAGATCTATTAACATCCTCAAGAAAAAAATCAGAAAATGATTCCTATTTTTATGAAAAGAGATAACGTTAATAATGCTTAGTAGATACTTTTCAAAGCCGTGTAAAGTGATTAATGATAGGTGCAGTTTTCAAACTTTTGAAAAAGATCTGATTTATTTGAAACACCCCGATCAAGAAGGAAGAAGCCAGCCTTCCATCTCATTCTTCTAATCAGATCTTCAGTTTCAAAACCATTTTTTGTTTCAAAATATTCCAGTTTGTTTATAGTGGGAATGTTTTTAGCGAAATTCCGAAATTAGTTTTTTCTTCCATGTTTGAGTAGCTCTACTCTGTATTTAGCCCTTTTTAAAATTAAATTTTGCGTACAGTGGAATTACTCTCCATTTGTTTTCATTTTAAGTGTATATATATATATATATATATATATATATAGATAGATAGATAATATTAGTGGAAAATATACATACATATGCAAAATATATAAATATAAATTCTATATATGTATATTTTAGAAAAAAAAAATTTCAAGAGGAAGAATCCAGGTAGAACTCAATGTCTAGGACAGAGTAAGGATATAATAAAAAGGTTTAAACACTAATATTCCACGGTCATAATTTATTCCATTGGAATCGTAAATACGATCCAATTCATCAGACCTACAAATTCAAAAATGAATTGGATCGTATTTACGATTCCAAGGGAATAAATTATGACCATGGAATATTAGTGTTTAAGCTTTTTATTATATATATATATATATATATATATATATATATATATATATATATATATATATATATATATATGTTTCATTAAATAACTTAGACAAGTTTTGGCTACTTATTGTCAATAGGATCCTCTCATATTCACGGAGTATCAGTATCCTTATTAAAGGAAAATAGAAAATTACCATGTTGATTCATTTCGAGTACTTTCGATATTAGCACACTGTTATCATGTGAGCGTTCGTTTTTCTGTTTTTTTTTTATTACCTCCCGTGACGTTTACATTTAAATCGCACATTACATAACCTTAGCGTTCTCCACTTCACAGGTAAACTTTCAGACGAACAATTTTGTCTTAGAAATAACAGATTTTGAATTATGACACTTTGTGTCCCCCACATGCATTGATTGCTCTTCCATCCACATGTCGAACATTCATGAACATTCTCAAATTTAAATGCCCTGTTAAATCAATGACATCATCGCCTTTATCTGTGTTTGTACCTGAAGCAATATAAATCCTACATTGCCTTGATAAAATACCTCATTTTGACAAAACCCGTCGTTTAAGAATAGTTTTTCCTCTTATCCTCTTTTTATTCATTTTGACTACTATCAAAGCGAGATTTGTCAAATTCAATTCTCTTTGTACTGAATGTGTAAAAAAAAGGATCGATTCTTCGATGTCAGTTGAGAGTTGAGAGCACCGCACGAAAATATTCCAAAGTACTTTCGACTGAGCTTTTAAAATAAAGAACAAAGGAGGAAGATTCGATTTTTAATCAGTTCTCGAGATATATATATATATATATATATATATATATATATATATATATATATATATATTACAGATTTTTTAGAAGATTTGAAATTCAGATTAATTTCTTCATTTCGGCAAATTATAATATCATTATCGTAAAAGCGACTATTCAATATGTATTGATTAATATGCTTAAAAAGCGTAGAAACAAAACTATCAGAAGTAATGAAGCAGGGGAGATAATCGGCTCCCATCACAACCCCTCCGGTTAGCTTTTATTTAAATAAAATATATCCAAAGGGATTTATTGTTTTCACACAAAACTGAATTTCCAATAAATTCAGCGGGCGGCATATGTCAGATATATTTTTAACATTATTATTATGATTGTTAATATTTTTGCAGAAGATCCCCGCAAAAATATGCATTACCGATGTATTAAAAATTAGGTGGTAAAAAAATGAGCATTTTTCTCCTCGAAACGTGTTGAAGAATAATCATATAAAAATAAAACTATTACAAGCATTGTTATATCTGCTTATAAGTGAATTTTACTTATATGAAACCTCCTCAACAAATTTTTTCTTGCCAGAAACTGTCTTACATATTTACTGGGTTCGATGTATAAGTTGCCGTCTAAATTAGACAAAAATGAAGATAACACTGACATCTCATTGTAACAGATATATCTACCAAAAATGCACAAAAATATCTTGAAATACTAAAAAGTAAATTTATTTAATAAAACTGCCATTGGCTTTAACCACGACCTCTAGTCGACTTTGGTGTCTCCTGCAACTCTACTGGACGATCTCCTTGTTTAGGTTAGTGAATGCTGCCATAATCTTTGCTATAAGTCCATCTTTGGCGTTACAAGGAGTTTTGTTGGTCTCTCGCCCAAGTGCGCCCCACACATCTTAATCAGGGGTATTGTAGTCTAGGGAGTTAGGTGGCCAGACGAAAGGGCTGATATGGTCGCAGAAAATTTTCTGACATGTTGCGGATTCCTTTTGCCAGACATATGGTCTTCCAGCACCCACACTATTGACCCAGGCCAGCAGTACCTCTTTAGAATACTTGATGTAGGCCTCTGTGTTGCGTCTAAGGCCCAGTGGGAAGATAATTGAAAACGCGGTTAGCAACACGCGGATGATGAGGTCATGCAGTTTTCTGCTATAGTTTATGTTTCTGCCTCCAAATATTTTATCCTACCTCCTCGCTCTCTCTCTCTCTCTCTCTCTCTCTCTCTCTCTCTCTTCTTTTATTTTCTCTCAGTTTTCTATTTCTTTCACGGCTGACTATAGAGGGTGCGATGGATAAATTGTCGTGTAAATTACGCAAAAATGAAAATAATACTGACATCTCATTGTAACGAAAATTGCACAAAAATATATTGAAATACTAAAGAGTAAATTTATTCAATAAAATCGTCATTGGCTTTAACCACGGCCTCTAGTCGACTTTGGTGTCTCCTGCAACTCTACTGGACGGTCTCTTGGTTTAGGTTAGTGAATGCTGCCATAATGCTTGTCTTCAGTTCATCTTTGGTGTTACAAGGAGATTTGTTGGTCTCTCGCTCAACTGCGCTCCACACATGATAACCAAGGGGTTTGTGGTCTGGTGCGTTAGGCGTCTATATATAAGGGGTGATGTGATCGCAGAAATTGTCTGACAGCCATGACTGCGTTCGCCTGCTTGTGTAGCATGGTGCAGAGTACTGTTGCCAGACATGGGTTCTTCCAGCAGCCACTCCCTTGACCCAAGGCACTTGATGCATTATACATATAAACGCGCTGTTCTATAACTGATGCTTGCATTAATTTCTGACCAATGACAATCATTCTGAGCAATAAAGTGGTGTACTTTCGGCCATGTATTTCACATGGGAATCTACAGAGTTAAAATAACAAAGATGCCGTCTGACGATCAAGAACAACAGTATTAATTGATTTTTAATTATCTCTGTTGTCAATCACTTGTTCAATAATACTAACTAAGACCAGTAAATAAAGCAATTAATATGACAGAAACTTTTAGCAAGTAAACGATAACTTACTAATAAATCATATCGTTGTAACTTGATAAATCATATCGATTATATTTCCTTAAGAAGGATCAATAAAGACGCCCTGCATGCATTTTCTCTTCTGTCTAGACAAGCGGTTGAATTTCATATTTTATTATTTTCTTGCTTTTTGCTTTCACTCTTCTTCTCTGTATGTTTGCACATCGGTGTAATATGGATTCGTGATAGCATGCAAACAACGAGGCATCGACTCGCCGTAATCAGACAGATTAATATTGTTAAAAAGAAAACGTTTTATTTTACGTATTACTTTAAAAAAATCAGTAATCTCATCCTGCAAACATTGAGTTCAGTCGTTGATTCAACGTCCCACAATTGTGACACTTTACTATGCTTTGGTGAATTTATTAAGAAGGATTTCTGAAAAGAAATGTACTCAACTTTCCATCGAAATGTGGCAAAATATCCTTTCGTTTTTAATGTAAGAGTTTTAGAGTCGGGCTGAAGAATATTCACCAACAGCTAACAAATCTCTTTTTGCCTCCAGTCACTCGACCATTCCACTCACAAGTTCTTCAATCTTCAATTCCATCACTTCATTCCTCACAGTCCGTTCGACTTAAATAGTTGTGTCATACCGAGTTAGCCTTTGTTGGAATTAAATTTTAAGTAACATTCTATTGTAAGTCCCTGACATATTATACACTTGGGACAATGTAGCATAAATATACTACAAACAAATTATTGTCAGGCAACATTTATAGAATTGTAACGATGTCCTATAAATATTCCTTAATAAACATAGACAAATAACGTGTCTTGTTATGATTAGGAAATTGTGTTGCGCCGATGTTACAAAAAGTTTGCCTTGTAGAACATTTGAAATAATGGCTTACATTTGGGCTCGTTAGAATGTTTAGCTTTCATCATCAAAACGTTACCCGCCGATCAGACATCGAACTACCGCTGGTTACAATGAATGAGTGCCCCATTGTAGAGGCACCCTGAACGAATACTGGGCCTAAAAATCGCACCCGACCTCAAGTGGAACTCTCATATATGATAAATCGCTAAAGATGCAGGTAAAATGATTGGCTCCTTGTACCTCTCCAGTAAGTAGCTGACTCATCATGCTATCCTTATAGGATCAAGACTTGACCGAAAATGGAATACTTATGTCATATTTGGGAACGAGCTGCCCAAAGATCACTTTCTAGTTTTAATAGAGTTCAAAAGCGTCACAGAGTTCTTGCTGGAGAAGAATTATTCTCCACACGACAACCTCTCTGTCACAGGCAGGATATGGCGCGTCTCTCACCGGTCTATCGCTGCTTCCACGGGAAGAGCTCAAACGAACTGCAGTCCTTGATTGCGTTAGGTCCAACTCTCAGGGCTAGGACCCGCCATGCCACTTATTTTGTAGCAAACCTCGCACGTTCTCTCCGTATTCCATCGGCGAGAAGTAGGTTCTACTCAACTTTTTTCCTGCCAACCAATTCTCAGTGGGCAGACTCCCAAGAGGAATCATCCTCTTTCATTACAATCTTAACCCGTTCAAGATTGGAGTTAATCGTTATATTCGTCTCTTAATCATATAAGCTAGACCTTAACGTAACCCTCTACATCGAGTGGCCTCCGGGCCATGTACTGGGTGACTCTAACTGTAGAAAAACAACATAAGAAACAACTACCTCAAAACGAAGGTTAGGAAGGAAACCCGTTTCAATGCCAGTAAGATTGATAAAAGTTCGATGAGTTAAGAAACCTATTTTCCTGAAATATTGTTTTAAAAAGAATACATTACAAATTTCAAACGAGAGAAGCAGTTTCTGCTCGGTCAGTGAATATCTACAGTTTCCTTATAAGGAAAGGGTTGAGATTGCCATTGCCATTTCACTGGGGTACTGTCAATAATTGAATTTAACTTAAGCCATGGAAAAGAAATTACAACATCTCTTACATAAGGTAGCGATTGAGAAGAAAGAACTAAGCATAATCTACAAGAAGGCAGAACGCATGGTCATCAGTAAGGGGAAGAGCCAAAAATGCGTTTTGCAGGTCGGAACCAAGAGAATCGAGCAGACGCGGAAGTTTAAATATCTGGGAAGCGTCTTGACAGAGAACGGTAAGTGCGATACTGAGATCCGTAGACATATTGGGATGGCCAAGGACACATTCCAAAAGCTGGTCAGAGTATTGCGAGACAGGAGGATTTATTTGGCAACAAAGAATACTGAGCCGTTACGTGACATCTGTCCTTGTTTACGGTAGCGAATACTGGGCGATTTCCTCGAAGATGAAGAAGAGACTCGAGGCGACAGAGACGTGGTGCTACAGAAGGATGCTATGGATACTATGGACCGGGCGTGTGATCAAAGATCAACTCTAAGAAGAAAATACAAACAAGGAGGAGGCTTATACTTAATATGAGGACGAGACAACTGATGTTTCTGGGTTACATAATGAGGAAGGAGGGCCTGGAGAATCTGATACTCACGGGACGAATAGAGGGAAAGAGAGCCAAGGGAAAATCATCTGCTGACATGCCTGTAGAGCTTGACCAGGTCGATGACAAAATGTGGTCTTGGAGAAGAAGCAAAGGAAAGGTACTTGATGAGATCTACTAGGGATAGAAAGAGGTGGATAGACATGAGCGCCTACCTCCTGAAAGGCTATGGCACATAAAAGGGAAGAAAGAACTTAAGATTTTGTTTCAGGCGCACTTAATATACAATGTCTTCCAATCTCTTTATGTCTTAGGAATCACAATCTTCGGATGCGAACCGGTTTTTAGAATGTTTGTTTTTTTCCTTCCGGGGATATTTCGCTCGACATTGTTGTAAAGTATGCATTTTCATCATCCGTTATATTACCGTTAAATCATTGGCCACCCAAATATCGTAACGATTCTCGTATACAATTGTTTTTTTTCAAATGCCTTAAAAAACATACAGGAAATATATATATATATATATATATATATATATGGTGTATATCTGAAGTATTTTGTGTCGTTTAACCTGTAATATATTCATGATCAACCACTTCAGACCTGCCTATCATGGATCAACCTAGGCATTGTCCTAACGAAGCAGGACTCTGGGATTGTCCCCCCACCACACCTGATTTGAGAAATTAGACTGGGTGAGATCCGAACGCTGGTCGCATCGATAACGTTTTAAACTGTCGGCCACATATTTATTTACAGTAAGCGTTAGTACCCGATCTTACACTGTAATGGTTGCCTCAGAAGGGTTACATTACTCTAAATTGCTTTTCTGCACGGTAGGTTGTCCGAATTGATTCGTTTTATTAAGAGATTTAACATTTGAAAAGAGTAAATTAACTTTATCACTTGGGAACATCTGATGTGATACATCGAATCAAACGAGGTTAATTTCTATTGACACTCCTGGCATCATTCAAGACATTTTGGATGTTGATAAATGCAGCGAAACTAATAAACGTTATTTAGCGTCTACCTAGACATCTTGCGAGAAATGTCTTTTGTCAAGCACCTTCTTTATTGAATCGGATAGCGACTCAAGGCAATTTGTAGATTATGCAATAAAAGTAATGATTGGCCTGAATAGACGAGTTCCGGGGAGACAAAGGTTGCCATCAAACGGATAAGTTGCAAGAAGAAAATATTACAAAACATTACTAAATTACCTAATAAATATATTTCCTCTGAGAACTGTAGGGATCTTCAGTTTACAAATGTTACTAATATTTGACGAAGTATTCGCATTTCTTAATGTTCAAGGTTATTACTCTGGGCAATAGACTATACGAGGTCTGATCAAAAGGTATCGGTTCTGTTTCTATGGTAACGGAGATAAAGTACGCCTAGTGAAGCCGCATGACAATGATTGACCTCGGACGCTGTTGAGTATAGTCATCTGTTCACACCACAAAGGTTCCACCAATATATATATATATATATATATATATATATATATATATATATACGAACTGTAATAGCAAAATTATCCAATTCGTGTAAAATAAAAATTGCTCCAGTTGTTAGATTTGAACCGGTATATCCTAATAATTATTGAAGATATATCTTACCGTTATATCTTAACAGAAGAATCATGATGAAATCGATCAGAAACGAAAATGACATGTTCATCATTCATTAATCATCTCTAAAGATCGGAAGCTCATTAAAGATTGTAATAAAGTTTTTATATATATATATATATATATATATATATATATATATATATATTTCGATAAACGTGCAATCAATTTGCAAATTGAATAATTCATGAATATATATATATATATATATATATATATATATATATATATATACATATATAATTAAGTAAATCATCGAGTATGAAAGAAACCTCAACAGAATTCAGAAAGCACTGGACGGCCGTTTCGTCCAATATTTGGGACTCATCAGCAGTCCGCATCCACTACCGAGAATTGAAATTCGGACAGGTTATCATGCAAACGTCATACCAACTGTTATATATATATATATATATATATATATATATATATATATATATATATATATATATATATATATATATATCACTAATTTTTCTCCTAAAGTATCAAGTTGACTCATATTTTTCACCTTTCTTTTTTTTTTCACTGCTCTTTGGACGGTCATAGCTGAAACTCCTCTCACGTGCCAAACGTCTTATGGATTGAGTTGGATCAATTCTATTTGACCTCTTTAGCTCTAATTTGAAATGATGATCCCGCTTGCTGTTGTGACCTCCTGATTCAGTTTGCCTCTCCACTGATCCCTCTTTTCACTTATTCACTGTTGTTTTAATGGTTCTTGAATGGATTTGAAGATGGAATCCAAGGTATGAATGCTGCTACCATTACTGAAGGCTTGAATGATCTTTTTACTCTCACCATTGCTCAGCTGCGAAGACGTAGTTGGGCTAACAAAATGATTATTTGGGGTTGTTCTCGTTCTAGCTGAAGATCGCAAAGTTATTTTTTTATTGATTCTTGTGACAAATGGTGTCAAGATGTCTAACCGTCATATAAGAAAACCTGGAAAAAAACTCAGTCTACGGGTTTTAGAGATATTAAACATTTTATCGGTTGGACAATTATACTGTTACACGATTTGAACAATGTTGCTGTCGTACTCAGTATATATATATATATATATATATATATATATATATATATATATTGTTTGACTCAAAAAACAGACCACGTTAAGATTCCATGTAATAAGCTATTTCACCATAACCCCTTCCACACGTTTTTGACGGACCTCATCAAGTATACGTAAAATTAACGAAGGGAGAAAGTGAGGTGGTAGAGAGGATATGAGTATGTCATATGTATCATTTCAGTTTCCTATTTTTAACCCCAGTGTGTCGGCTAGATGTTGCTCAAATTTAACGCGCCTCGTCTCTAGATATAGATGGCTAAGGGGTGAATGATAAGAACGACATTAAAGGAAGAAGTTACAACAACCCCAATAAATTACACGACAGGTTTCATTCAAATTCTTAGACGCTGTCAGTTCGCGTTACTTTAACGTGCATATTTGGGAGGTTAAGGTTTGATAAATATCTAAATGTTAAAACAATCTACGAAGAAATTAATTTGAAATTCGGTGGAGTTTTGAGTATTTTCTATGAAACAGTCGATTGGAAAAATTCATAGACAGAAAATTGAAAGAGTAATCCATTTTATATTTAGTAATCTTTTTTATTCCACTAAAACTTTTATCTTATTGCTTGTTAGGTTGACATATACGTATTAATATTTAATATTTAACACACACACGCACATACACACAAATATATATATATATGTGTGTGTGTGTGTGTGTGTGTGTGTTAAATATTAAATATTAATACGTATTTTCTCCTCTACAGCTATGAGTTGAATTGCTGGGGGGGGCGACTAGTTGTGGAGAACACAACTCTAATTTTAAAACATTTAGAAGGAATAATCAAAAACCATTCCACGATGCCATCGTAAATCACTGATAACAAAGAAATGAGATGATTGTCTATGTACCGAAGATAAATGAAATAAAAATGGATTTCTTATTTAATTACTACCTCATGGTGAGTCACCCGTGATACAATACCTCAGTTTGCTTGCTTTATTTTTCCTTGGGAGAATTCTAATATTTGCTGTTTCTGTATAAAAAAATAGCCTTCGGAATTCATGGACTGAAGAGCTTGTAGTAGTGTTGTTTGAAAATTATAAAAACAAAACAGTATATGATTCACAAGTCAAGTAAGTGTTATCGTTCTTTATCGTATTGATGGGGGGGTCGTTCTTAACCTTTGCTTTGTTTTAGAACGTCAATATCTTGGTTATGTCATAAATTTCTCTTCAAATTATGTGATATATCGTAGACACATTGCCAAGTTGTTAGGACGTTTGCATTCTTACCATGAGCCCCGGGTTTGAATTTTACCAAGGTCTTTTTGTCAGGAAAGAGGCTTCCTGATGTTATCGGGTTGGAGGGTTCGATACAAATTGGCAGCACCTTTGGAAAGTGCCTGAAAACCAAGCCTTGTGAGTGAAATTGGATAGCCCGAAGTCAAAGGTCATCGTGGCCGAGGTTTCGAGAGTGCTGGTCTTGTTCAAATTGTTGATCATGCTAGATAACACGTTCTTTCCCCGAAACTGTAACTAAGGTCTGCTAAGCATTTTTGCAGTATAAAAGACAGGTGGGTGTTGAATAAACATTAATGCATCTGCAGTAGGGATTGGCTAGCCGCCCTAGTAAATGGGTATCCTCGAATACGAGTGTCTCTCTCTCTCTCTCTCTCTATATATATATATATATATATATATATATGTGTGTGTGTAAGCAAATATATGGATATAAATCCGACAGTATGAAGAAAAATATATACGGAAAAAACAAACAAAAATCCTTATATACAATTTATACTGTTTTAATGTTAATATGTCAACGTCGGACGTTTCGGTCTAATAAACCATCTTCAGGACATATTCATAAATTATAACATTATCAATACAACATGACAAAAGACGACTTATCAAACAAATAACTGAAAGCGCTGATCTTATAAAACTTTCAGTTATTTGTTTGAATAAGTCTTATTCTTATGTACATCGTCTTTGTCATGTTGTATTGATAATGTTATAATTTATGAATATGTCCTGAAGATGGTTTATTAGACCGAAACGTCCGACGTTGACATATTAACATTAAAACAACATAATTGTATATATGGATTTTTGTTTGTTTTTTTCCGTATATATTTTTCTTCATATATATATATATATATATATATATATATATATATCCTCAAGTTTACAAGGTACAGTTCTTTGTGTTGGTGTATTGCCAGTTCACATGGTTTTCGCCTAGACACTTAGTCTTCCTTCGATTAAAGCCATTTTCATGTGATATAATGCAATATGCGTACACCTGTGGTCCCCCTCACTGGAATATGATTGACTGGTGTCCGTCATAAATACCGACGGACGTGTAGGAGAGTCGAAGAGCCTTAGTCTGATAGGTAAGTCTATAACGACGCACATTGGACTACGCCATTGATCTACACTTCTTACCTGCGACTACAACACGTACCAGTTGATTACTGCTACCATATTCTACTTGGTTATAGTAGCCAAAACCACTTAGCTACTTCGTTCAAATATATCCCTTTCCGGGACATATCATCATGCAATTGTTTTAGAAAGCCGCTTGATAGTTGATATCTTTCTGAACGAGTTTGGCGCCATTCCCGACATCCATAAGAAAGATCTCATGAGGATTTTTAAGAACATGGCTAATGTTTTTTGAGGTTAATGTTCAAGTTTTTTTTTACCATTTGGCGGAGTTGGGCGAAACTGCCTCTCGTGCGGCCTATTAATTTAAGCACAGAACTAGATTGGCAGCAAGGTCTCATCATTTTACTATAATGGCCAGATGCAAGCTTAACTTCTTCCCTAACATTTTTAATCTCGCATCTCTCGCCTTTGGAAATCTTTTCCTGCTTCTTGGTGTCCAATCAAATTTGATCTTCAACAATTGTAATGCAATGTCTATCGTTATCTGTCTTCTTGTTTCCACTTCTTTTAATCTTCTCGCTACATAATAATGTTCTTTTTTTTATTATTATTCTTTCACCTTCAGTACCACCTTGTATCTTTGTGTCTTTATTGCCGTGCTTGAGATTTGATATATAAAATACTTACATTCTCATCTATCAGGAGTGACATCGCATTGGGTTAATAGATGTTTCTCGTTTGTTTGCTGGATCATTTTTTTCCGTATCTTTTTAAATTCACGTAGATGTCTTATAAATTCGGAAAAAGTATTTTTAAAAAAAGGGATAACGTTAGCAGCTATGAAAATCTCTGGCATCTGAGAATTTGGATTTCGTGCTTAAGTTAACAAGATTGCAGTGTTCTCTGTGGCAGAAATTATGACAATTGTCGAAAAGAATAGAATGCTTCACTCTGCTTTCTCGCACTAACCCTGTAGACACATATGTGGAGTATTTGGAGATGGCCTCCTTGCAACAGTGGATATGGTTGCAATTTCCGTAGCAAGTATGAGTTTTTTTTTTTATTTTTTATTTTTTATTTTTTAAGGTAAAACGATGTTAGCTCCATATCCAACCTTGTTTTTAATCCAGATATCGCTCTTCTTGTAGACCTGGGGTCTCACCGAGGGGGAAATTTCAGTGGGGTGCAAAACAGGGCTCACAGATTGCTAGATTCAAAATGTTAACTTTCAATGTCCCCAGGGCGGCACAACCCGCAATGTGCATCGGTCCCTGCAACTGAGAGGTCAGGCTGTTTTTCCCCTAGCTCTTGTGTTTTTCTCACTACAAATATAATTCAAGTAAAGCTATACGTACTAATAGGGAAAAGAATGAAGATTTTCAATAATATATGGATATTATTTCGAATGCACCTTTTGAGTCGGACAATATTGGTTAGTGGACACCTTGACTTATAGGGAAAACGGTGGATCGGGTAAAATAGATTGAAAAGAACTACCCAGTATTGAACACAATTGACAATGCACCCTGCAGCTTGACACATATATATATATATATATATATATATATATATATATATATATATATATATATATATATATATATATATATGTGTGTGTGTGTTTTAAAGACATTTTTATGTTTAACATTCTTTTTTAGATACAAATATTTAAGTAAATGCTCTTTTTTATAATAAACAGTATTAAACAACATTTATCGGCCTGAATGTCCGAGAAATTTTCACAGAAAATATTCGTCCTCCGAATTTGATCTTCAACATAGGATACAGGTTCGAATCCTGTCAGAGGACGAATATTTTCTGTGAAAATTTCTCGGACATTCAGGCCGGTAAATGTTGTTTAATTCTGTTTATTATAAAACCGAGCATTTACTTAAATATTTGTATGTATAAAAAGAATGTTAAACATAAAAATGTCTAAAAATAATTGTCGGACTTTGTCCATTTCACAACGTATATATATATATATATATATATATGTGTGTGTGTGTGTGTGTGGTCCTTTTTTAAGTATGTATAATTTCAAATAGCTTTGTAACAATGTTCTCTTTTAATTTCTCATCTTTTGCCCGTTTGTTGTATACAAGAATACAAAGTATTCACTTTGATATTGAATGAAGGTTAGCGAATGTTTACTTATTGCAGAACTTCTTATTCAGTGTGGAATTACCTCCTAAGGGGCAATTTCAGGATTTGCTGGGGGATTGGTGTCCATAGATTAGTAGACTTAAAATGTCAACATTTGAACTCCCCAAGGCGGCACAACCCACAATATGCATCGCTCCGCGCAAATAAGCGCTCACACTGGTGTTTCTTTGCGCCTGTTCTTGTGTTTTTTGCCCCTACAAAAATAATTATGTAAACTAATGGGGAAAAGAATGAAGATTTTCCATACTATATGGATATTATTTCGAATGCATCTTTTGAGTTGGATAATTTTGGAAGTGTTGAGGATGACATGATGAAAAGGGTGCATCGGGTAAAATAGACCGAATAACACTGCGGTGGAGTAATAGACTGTAGCTCGAATTGAGAAACCGGAGAGCCGAGTTCAAATTTCAGTTGAGTGCATTACATTCACTGGCGTTCTAAAATTATGACATTCGAAAATGTCTGAATTTCTCGAATGAGGAATTATCATTTAGCTATTTAAATTGGGACGATTGTCGACTTTTTTTTATCATAACGTTTTCGCCTTTTTACCGACCAAACGTGATCAGGTGCAATGTCTATCGTTATCTACTCTCTTCATCTTTCCGCTTCTTTTAGTCTTCTCGCTACGTAATAATCTGCATATCTGAATAACCTGCAGGGAATTCTGATCTGAAGCCTTTATCTAATCAACTTGGGTAGATTATCCCCTGTTTGGTACACGAAGGTTCTCAACAAGTGGTGAATCCACACCCCAACGGCGAATTTCAGAGTTTCAGTGGGGAATTAGGGGCCAAAGATTGGTAGTTTCAAAAAGTTAACTTCAGAAGACCCCCAAGCCGGTAGAACTCGCAGTATGTATCGGTTCGCGCAACTGAGAAATCAGGCTGGGTTTACTTTCAGATATCTATCGGGGTTTTTTGTCGCTACTAAAATAATCCATGTAAATGTATACGTACTAATAGCGAAAAGAACAAAGAGTTTCCATAATATATGCATATTATTTCGAATGCAAATTTTGGAGTCGGATAATCTTGGAAAGGTGGGGATGACATCTGGACTCATGGTGAAATGAGAACATCAGGTAAAATGGGTTGAGAAGCGCTGGTCTAGACTCCATATCTCTTAAAACTTTAGACTTCCTATTGACTATGTGTTCATGGCCTCGTGACGCTTTTTTTTAATTTTTAAGCATTTCACCCCAAGCAAGTCGGGAAGCCACTAGGACGCAAGGGGTTGCAGAGGATTTGGAGCAAGAGCAGATAGGAGTAATAGAGGAAAGGATGAGGAGAAGGATAGTGGATAGATCAAGGCAACCGGGGATGTCGATTGACATTACATTTGAATAATTGGAGATTATAGCTATCAGAGAAACAGGAATAGGGAAGGGAGTTTCAACAGGCGAGAGGTGCGAGATATGAAGCTATTGGATTAGAAGAGATGGCTAAATTTAATAGTTTCAACAGTGAAAAGGTGAGGGCGGGATGCCAGCCTCGTAGGGCTGAAGTCTGGGAACCAGAAGTCTGGAAACCAGCGAAAGCAGCTCATGGGGGCAATTACCATGAAAGTATTTGTAAAAAAGACAGAAAGAAGCGACGGCACGTCTGTGAGCGAGCGACTGTAGACGAGATGCCAGAACAGTGCCACTTATATTGCATATCCGCCTCTGGATCTTGTCAAGGGCGAATGGTTGATTTGTAGATCTGGACGATCCATTCCGGGGAGAAAAAATTGTTACTGTAGTTTCCGTACCAAGTAGATTTTTTTTTTTACGAGGTGCTGTTACTAGCCGCACATCGAACTGGTTTTAACGTTGAAACACCGGAAGTTAAGCAACGTTGAGCCTAGATTGGGAGAACCAGGTGCAGTAAGCTTTGATGTGCAGGTAGTAAAATTGATAATGGTTCGGAATAATTAGAGAGCCGTGTTCCAATTCCAATTGGATTCGTTCTATTCACTTACGCGTAAATACTCTTGGGAAAGGCAGAATCACATCTTCTCCCTCCAGCTATGGGTTAATTATTAAGATTTGTATCACTAAATAATTATTATCGCTAAAAGAAAAGAAATCTTCTGGCAATATAAAGATATTTTCTGGTTTTATATAACTTGCAACCGGTTGATAAACGATAAAAAACGAATCAGTTAATCAACCAGCCGGTTTTGAATCTAGATGTATCCTTCACTTAGATTGTATATGTTTAATCTTTTAGCATCTTCTTAAAGTATATGGCCATAACATAGACATAATAAACATTACTGATGTCGTTTTTGTAATCCACAGATTGATTAATGTGTTTGTTTTTTTTATGGCAAATCAAATCTTTTCAGTTATTTTAAGCCGGATTTGGATTGTAATTTCTTTTTTTTTTTTTTACAAGTGAATATGGCATTAACAAATTTTTGAGAATAATAATAATTTCTCTAGATACAAACACTACTTTTTAACCCATAGCTGGGGGACACAGGTTTATAATTTTCTCAAGGGTATTTCCTGAAAATAAATGTGAGGAACCCGACCCGGATTTAATGGCGGTTCATCGTGTTTTCATTTCCGTCATGCGCACAGTTTATTCAAACGGTTTTGTATTCAGAATCGTCCTTCTCCGAGCCTGCATATATGTTAAATTTGAAAAAAAAAAACCCTATCTGGAAAATAGAGCCACATTTTTTTTAAATTCCTTCTATAGTTTTCTTGTTTTGTAGGTTTTGCTTTCAGGTAATAATGCTAGCTCCACACCTAAACGGTTAGGAATCCAATGTTAGACAAGCGTTTCTCAAACGTTTTACTTTTTCTTTTTTTTTTTTTTTGAATCCTTGAAATAGTGTTTATGTCTCAGGTAAATCCTGCATAAAAATTATTATATGGCATTATTAATTTCTATCGTTTTTACTTTTTATCATACGTCACGTGATAAACATAATATATTTTTACGAATAGTTGACTTAAAGAAAAAGAATGACACCTTTTTTATATAAAAAATCATACTGCTCGTTTATAAGACCTTAGACCAAGGTTTTCATTTACAAAAGAATTTCCGCCAACACAGACAGAAAATAATCTTATGTAACATCCTTATAATTTTCAATAATAATCAAGAATATTCAAAAAATACGCCGTATGTTTATAGTAAAATTACAAATATAGAATTAAATAAAAAATTACCCAAAAGCAGATTAACGGCACCACTATTGACAACTTGTGGTACTCTAGGGATCCGAGGAGCTTCGACTGAGAAACATTGTTCTATAATGTATAGATTTTAACCTTGTAGACTCCACTGTGGAGTACAGATCCACAGCTTTGCTACGCTTCTTGCTATTGGTGTGGTTTAATTAGTATATGTTTTTACATTGTTGAAGTTGCTAGCCCTCTCCCAATCAGCATAATAAAAGCTTGTAAATTCCAAATTATCTTTCTCTTAGACCGATTTTAACTATTGCGCTGGAACCCAGTCTTCGCTGTTATTTAACTTCTAGCAGACTGAAAGAGAGGTGGATTGACATCATTTGTAGGGTATTTATGTGAAGACAAGAGCCGTTTCCCATGGGTTTTGAAATCTGCATTGATACAATCCCAAATCCGTGATTTTACTTGATGACATGATTTAGCGTAAAGCTTAAAGAGGAAGGGACATTTTCTCTCCGTCTATAAATCTTGCTACAATATTTTTGCCTGTAAAATGTCAATAAAGCATCTGTTGACATAAATTCATCTTTCCACTTATTGTCTTTAATATAATCGTTTTGTTGGGAGCGGGAAGCACACAGGCAACAGAATAATACACGCATCATGGCACACTGCCGTGTCTATTGACAAACGCCTTATATTTAATCAGATTTCGTTGGGCGTGGCAACGTTAGACTAATGACGGTTACATTTGAATAATGTAAGCAGGACAATCTAAATAACGAGTGTCCCAAGGAGACACAAACGTACACGGCACATGAATTGATCAACAAGAATATCGAATGAACGAGGACGTATTTTTTGAAAAATTGTTTAGTGCTATATACGTACGCGTTTGTGGAACACCTAAGGTCTTATTGCAAAGCACAGGAATGAAAAAGACTTATTTATGAGAACAAGCTTAACAACATCAGACATGCAAATGACACAGTGTCGATCGTACTTATAGAGAGGAATCTACAAGAACTCCAAAAGAAGGTCATAAAGGAAAGCAAGAAGAAAGGACTAAACAGCAATTGCGAGAAGACAGAAAGAAGACAAAAACATGGCGGTTATGACAAGTCGAAGAATATCTTACCAAATAATTCGAGAGTTTGATTGGCAGTAATGTCTACAGAAAAATAAGAAAAATTAATAATTGAAAAAAAAAAATTTAATACTTGAAATTTCTCGGACATTCATGCCGGTAAATGTTATTTAATACTGTTTATTAGAAAAAGAGCATTTACTTAAATACTTGTATCTATAAAAAAAATGGAACGTTAAACATAAAAATGTCTTTAATAAATAAATTGTCAGACTTTGTCCATTTCTTAATATATATATATATATATATATATATATATATAAGTTGATAGTCCTTGTTGTGAATTTATAGCCTAGTACCTCGTTGGTTGCGTAATGATAGTTAAGACAACAGCAGTGAATCTGCTAGAGAGAAACCCATGTGTATTATAGCTCAGGTGGTTTCTTCTGTTGTCGTATTCATAAACCTTCTTGTTAATAATTCATAATTTTTACTAAAAGCACTTAGGCGAAAGTGAAAGTCCAGAGTATTCCTGTCTATACTGGCCTTGCGTCATAGACCTTACTGGCCACACAAATCTAACGCATCTCGATATCCATCGTTCATCCTTGTCAGTCCAAGATCACCTTTCATTTATCGCGATGTTCCCTACATATAAGTCCTGTCCTGTCCTGATGCGGCATTCACCCTGGGCGGATTGAGCCGGCTTCTTCCTGTTGTGAGAAGAAGATTCTTGGGATAAATTACAGAAGTAGGGTACCCAGGCCTACTTGGATAACGTTCTTGCTTGCCGCGGGATTCCCACAGACGCAGAGACAGGAACGACCAGAAGCCGCCGGTTACCGATGCAGACGCTCCTTGGATTTTCACCAGAGCCCTTGTTAGCCGGCGTGTGTGTCAGACCTGTCCGCCTTGGGTGGCCCTACCAGGAACGAAGTTCCGGGCGGCATAGCTCTGACACTACCGTTTACACCCCCCCGACTGTGAGGTAAGGGTTGGACTTTGGGGGCTTACAGTACCAGGTGTTCCCAAGCGGTCCCCCATCTAAGTACTGACTTGGCTCTACGATGCTTAATTTCGGTGATCGAACGAGAACCGGTGTTTTCAGCGTGATTTGACCGTAAGCCATATAAGTAGCGACATTGTATCTATCGCCGGATTCCTGTCCCTTTCGTGAAGTTTACATTGAATGGTATTCGCCCAGTGGCCAACCAACCTGAACAGGCTCATCTTTGCTTAACACCGATGATCGGATGTGAACAGGTGTTTCAACGTGATATGGCCGTAAGTGTGACGAACCTAAGATTAGAAAATTACTAGTTGGCAGGAACAGAGAGAAGGATGCAAGTGTTTGAGAACAAATGCATGAGAAAACTCCAAGACATTTATTGGGAACATAAAACCAATGTGCTTTTGCTGGAAAAGGGTTGAAAGTTTTGTGTGTCGCCGGAAACCTCTTCTCGCCACTGTCAAACTCGAGAAAAATTGGGGGTGGACACGTTACAAAAGGTATGACATCCTGTACAAGACCATCGTGCAAGGCACAATGGACGGTGGGCGTAGGAGTGAACGCCAACGCAAAAAAAAAAACTGTTTAGACAATGTCAAACAATAGACAAGTATGATTATATGATTATATGAGAATCGCTGATGGCTGCTGTTGATATGGCGGAGTTTCAGTATGGCTTCTACATCCGGATGGCCCTACAATTACAAAAGTCAAGGAGATGATGATGATGATGATGATGGTTCTGCTGCTGCTAATGATGATGATTCTGCTGCTGCTAATGATGATGATTCTGCTGCTGATGATGATGATTCTGCTGCTGCTGATGATGATGATGAGTTTTACACTTTTCACATGCGTATTAATGGCCTGACCCTTGGTATGGTTATCATAACGTTTCGGCCGTTGTTAAGATTAAAAGATTTACAGATAAAAGTCCTACTAATTAAATCATAGCTGGACTGGGGGAAAAGAGATGGATTCATACCTTTCCCAATCATATTTGCGCGTGAGTGACTATAAAGAAAAGCGACTGGAATTGGAATTGGTTCTCTGATTAATAATTCCGAGCCATTATCCATTAGAAACCCAGCAAATCCAACCTTACAACAGCTGATTTTGCCAAGCGGTCACCCATTTGGATGCTGAATTGGCTCGACGTTGATCGTACGGAAACCGGTGATTCGACGTGATATGGCCGGAAAGCCTGTAGTTTTACAAGGAGTACTCAAGCTAAACTTTTCCCCAAAAAATCTAGAATTCGGATGAGCGGGATAAATTATTTGAATACCTCGAAATTCTAAGAAATAACGAAAATTAACACAAGATTGGTTACGCTACGGATACTTTTCCTAATATCATAAAATAATATCAACCTAAATATAGATGACCAGTTAAGCGCTTTGCGTGATACACGCTTAAGCAATCCTATATCTTTCGATACATGACTGACGAGGCAGTTTTTTTTTCTCTCAGTAGGTTTCTTTTTGCGGTAGACCAGTTGCCACCCAAGGTTATAGAACTCGGTTTGTCCTGCTATGTATCCATAGCTGGTGGGAGAAGAAGAGGATTCATACCTTTCCCAAGGTTATTAGTACGTAAGTGAATGTAATAGACTCGACTGATATTCGAACTCGGTTCTCCTATTCCTCAACCCGAGCCGCTATCCATTACTCTACCGTACAAAGCCAAAATAGTACCCTCAGAAGTCGAACCATATGCTTAAATAGCCTACTCAAATATAGAAATTCATGTGGATGTCATGCATGACATCAAAATTGTTCGGAAATATCGAAACTATAATCTATATAAAAAAAATTATCTCAAATGAATGATTACAAATAACTTCAAGCAAATTAATGCTCTATGTCTTAAAGGGGGCAATTCCTTCTGTGGAATTACATTTCCGTTTAAGTCTCTTCTTCATCTGTGAAGAGATTACCCATTATTCACTGTCATATCAGACAAAGTCAAAACGTTAACCTTGGAAATCGAACTATTTTTTAAGTAGTCTCGTCAGGATATAAACTCTGATATAGATTCCCTAGATGACATCCACCTAATTCAGAATTATGTAAACTATCACGAACATAGAACCGTTTTCGCAGATCAGGGATTAAAAATGGGTTCAAGTGAATGTATTTCTGAGGTTCTGAATAAGCCTGTCCCTCATCAGAACTTGAACACTGGCGCCACAGAATCACAGTGCTTTACTAAATAAACCCCCAAAATCAATTGTAGTCTTAACAAAAATGGATAGTGTATGCAGCAAGAAGAGAATATAAAGATATAATCAAGGTCAATACTTTCTTCACTATCTTAAACCAAAGGTTAGAAAAGACATTCCAATTAATACTAGAAAGAGCGGATTTGATGATTCTAATACTTTGAAAAATTGTTTAGGGAAAAAGTATTATGAATTTCATCTGACAGTAACGGAAACTGTTTGGTTAATGAATGTCGAAAGCTTCTGGTATGGAAACGGCTAATTTTATCATCGATGATAATAATAATAATAATAAGTTATGAACACCACCCAGACCCGGTTACGGAGATAGGACCTGTTACAATTCTATGGGACTACAAAATACACACTGACAGAACAATCAAAGCCAACCGTCCAGATATTGTTATTAAAGACCACAGACAAAAAAGCGCCTCCTTATTGATATGGCAGTCCCTGCTGACTGCAATATATCTTTGAAGATATTCAAAAAGGACCTTGAAATAGAAATCTCGAAAATGTGGCATATGGGAAGATCAACAATACCTGTTGTAGTTGGAGCCCTTGGACTGGTTGAAAAGATTGCAGTAGACTAATTGAAGGGATTTCTGGAAGTCCATGCCTCAAAGAGATAAAAAAAAATTGTTCTGACAAGTACAGCTCACACTTTACGAAGGACTTTATCTATGTAATATTTATTTATTTTTTTTTTTGTCAGTGGAAAGTGTCATGATGCCATTTCTAACCTTAGGTCCCTGGGCGGGACCCGGAAAGAAATGTGTAAACGCCAGAAATCAAAGAAAATAATAATAATAATAATAATAATAATAATAATAATAATATGAAGAAGAAGGAGGAGAAGAAGTATGCAGTTTTTTTTTTTTTTTTTTTTTTCGGTATCATCCCAATCAAGGCCGTACAGACACCAACAAGCAAGGAGTTACAGTTTGTAGAGGAATTAGGAACAGAAACATTAGTAATGAGTAGAAATAGAAAATGGAGTAATCGGGAGGACAATAGATAGCGATTGACACTGCATTTAAATTTTTGCAGCTTAAACTTGGTTGGAAAGCATGAGACCGGAAGGGAGTTCGACAGGACAGGGATGCGAGACGAGTAACTGTCAGCATAGAAGTTTCGGCTACATCTAGCCAGCTCAACAGTAAATTGATAAGACCTCGCAGTCAATCTATTATTGCGCTTAAAAGAGCTAATTAAGCAAAGAAAAAGAAAAGAAAAACAGTATTTGACAATGTTAAACAATATTTTAAGAGACTGTCTGCCTTCTTCCACTTATCTATTTTAAGAATGTTCAGTTATAAATCTACAATAATTTATAAGTGTTTGTATAACATATCTTGTAATGAAAAAAACGTCTGCACTGGTAATGAACGTGTCAAAACATGAAGGCATGAAACTAAAACCATCTTAATATGATAGTGATCTTGTTCACCTTGGAATTTTCCGTTAGTTGATTAGTTACTAAGAGGAATTAATCAAACTATTATAATGCATAAATCTTAGGGAACGTTCTTGTCCTGTTCATCCAAGTGACGGGATAGTAATTTGCATATATATCTATCCTCGTGCTTTTAAGGGTCGAAAAGTCGGTAGATTATGAACTATTTTTCAGAATATGTACCTCAAGATGATTGTCAAAATTACAATTTTACGGTGCACATTCCGAAGAGATTTGTCTATGTAAAATGTATGTAATCTCAGATTGTTTTTATCTTTTTATTTTTTTTTTTTATATAAATGATCAGTGGAAATTGTCACGAAGCCATTTCCCATCTTAGGTCTCTGGTTGGCACCGAGAAAAAATGCGTATAAAACAAAATAATAATAATAATAATAATAATAATAATAACAGCAATAACAATAATAATAATAGTCAACGGCTCGTTTCAGAGTCACACTTCCAGAGCGGTTAAACGGTGCCTGATGCAAACATTTGAACAGATATATATATATATATATATATATATATATAGTTTATGCAAACTTAGGTAATCCGTATGGGTAGACCCGAGGAGGATGATATCCAGAGAGCTCAATGTAAAATTCAGAGCAGATATGTTTGAATAAAAGACAGACCACGTTAAGATTCCATGTAATAAGCTATTTCACCATAACCCTTTAACAGAGTTCTGGATCATCAGACTTTACTTCCAAAAGCTGAAATGAAAAAATGAAAAGAAATTCACACGTTTTTGACGGACCTCATCATATATATATATATATATATATATATATATATATATATATATATATATGTATGTTCCACACCCAAAGCCTCACATGTTGTTTATACTGCGACTATGCTGAGCGGAGCTTAGTTATATTAACGCATCATCTGACGTGATGAACAGCTTGAACATCGTGTCAGTACGCTAATAAAAGCCGGTTTCATTGTCTTCTGGACTGGTGTTGACACAACCCACGATAAATGGGTTCTGTCTATTCAATTTGAGTCACAGAGTTTTGATTAAACCATAGAATGGTTTACATGAAGTTTCCAAAAATTAGCGATACTATCAAGAAGTCACCGTCCTGACAAATTGACCAACATTTGACCACGCGCCCATAAATTTTCGACAAAGCATTTAACATAACAGCGATGAGAAAAAAACGCAATTGTATCATTCACACGGTATGTTTGTGGTAGGTCACGTGGCCAAGTGGTTAAAACTTTCGCATTCTGGCCTGAGACCCGAATCTCACTATGGTCGATTTGTCACATAGGAGACTTCCTGATGTTATCGAACTGGAGGAGTCTATCCCAGCATACGATAACTTTGGAAAGTGCCTGAAAACCATACCACAGGTTGAACAAGCCTTGTGAGTGAAATTGGGTAGACGGAACCCTTGGTGAGCCGTTGATAGCTGTGCAAGCACGAAGTCACAAGTCATCGTGACCGAGGGCTTGAACGTGTTGGCCTTGTTCAAATTGTTGATCACGCTCTTTCCCAGAAACTGTGAGTAAAGTCTGCTCAGCATAGTTTCAGTGTAAACCACAGGTGGGCTCTGTGAGTGTTGAATAAACACAGATGCGCCTGGGCAAGTGTCTGCAGTAGGGATTGGCTAGTCGCCCTAGTAGACGGGTATACGTGTGGCTAGCTATGCATACATAAACGTGTTCATGGCAGCTATACATACATATACGTGATCATGACGGCTAGTCACAATATATAAAGTCAATTGAAACAGCCATATATAATACAAAGGTTTAAACGGATAGATAAGTGGAACTGATTATAGACTAGGATCGTGTCTCTTGTTCATTTTCATCTAAGCCTTTACAAAATGTTTCTAATCTGAGTCAACAGAAGCAAAAAAAAAAAAAACTAACAAAATGGGACAGAAATCCTGATCAATTGTTCTGCGCATGAACCGTATCGATTCTGTCTGTTTTATTTTGAAGGACAAAGCTCGATCCACTAAATAGAATCACAATATTTCTAATACATCTAAATAAATGTTGAGGCAGAAATACCTCCCCCATTTCAAAGGTTGACGAAAAGGCCAAGATATCTGCTACTAACAAAGCTATTTCACTGTTGATTAAACTACAGTTTTTATTCATTTCGTTTTAACAATTACATTCTCGAAAATCGTGACCTCTATTCACAATACACTATTGTAGAAGATTTCGAAAGTGTTCCACCATCCGGAAGAACGAGCATTTCGAGGTCATTCAGGAAGCCTTCTTTTACGGACTGAACTTGTCGCTCTAAATTTTACAACCCACAGCATTATCAATTTTCTATCCGGAACAGCTTTATTCTAATATAACATAAACTTAGTAGGAAAATCTCTCTGTGTTGCAATTACAGAATCACCAATTTTTATAAAAGTTTCAAAAGCAAACGTCCGGTTTGCACAGGTCCAAGCCATCATGGCGACAGATGATATCTGAAAAATAAATGGTAAGTCAATAGCCGGATGAAGACATCATTGCCACTTGCCTAAGTTCACTGGCCTCATATAAGTGACAATTAAAAATGTGGGATGTATTTCTGCCGCATGTTGTATAACAAAATGAAATTCCGATTGTAAATCATATTAGTATAGATAATTACAGAATCACCAATCATTATAAAAGTTTCAACACCAAACCTCCGGTTTGAACAACTCCAAGCCATGATGGCGACTGATGATATCTGAAAAATAAATGATAAGTCAATAGCCGGATGAAGACATCATTGCCACTTGCCTAAGTTCACTGGCCTCATATAAGTGACAATTAAAAATGTGGGATGTATTTCTGCTGCATGTTGTATAACAAAATGAAATTCCGATTGTAAATCATATTAGTATAGATAATTACAGAATCACCAATCATTATAAAAGTTTCAACACCAAACCTCCGGTTTGAACAACTCCAAGCCATGATGGCAACTGATGATATCTGAAAAATAAATGATAAGTCAGTAGCAGGATGAAAATGCCATTGCCACTTGCCTAAGTTCACTGGCCTCATATAAGTGACAATTAAAAATGTGGGATGTATTTCTGCCGCATATTGTATTACAAAATGAAATTCCCATTGTAAATCATATTAGTATAGACATATTTGAAAATATTACAAAATCTGCGAGATAATGAACATTCAATACCGTAAATATTGTCTTGCATAATAAATCGAGCAACCAGCTGTGATCTAATAGTTTCCCATTGAGATATATCCTGAATGATTCTCATCAGACAAAACAGAATTAATGTAGACACCTCAATGAATTATTCAGCAAAATAATTGTATCGATTATTAGTTTTGAAGAGAAGAAATAAAAGTGTATCTGTGGTCAGGTGGGAAGCAAGACAGATGTCTTTTAGACAATAAAGTTTTCGAGTTAAATTTTAAAAGGGATATTTTTGGCTGACCAAGAAATGGAGGCAAAGTGCAGGAAAAGTAGAAAGAAAAGAGAAAGAATTTTGTTCAAATCAAGAAAGATAAGGACAAAAGTTTTCGGTATGTATCCACAAAGATAAAAAAGAGACTTGAAGGAAGAGTAACACAGTTCTACAGAAGGATGATGAGGATACCAAACACATTAGCAAAATCGAAGTTTTAGAGAAAATGGAAGCACAAATCTAACTTATACTTATTATCAGGAAGAAACAGTTGAAGTTTCTGGTGCACATAATGAGGAAGGAGGGTTTGGAGAATCTGATACTCATAGGACAGATTGAAGGCAAGAGAGGCAGAGTAGAGCATTGTATAACATAAGGGAATAGAGCAAATGAATGGCGAAACAGGTTTTAGGAGAAATAACAAGAAGACAATATTTATTAAGGGATAGAAGGTTGTGGAGGGCGATGAACGTCTAAATCATAAGGAGTCACAGCACATAGAAGGATACTCCACATCCACGGAGTCGAATAATCCCCATTCTCCCACCCACGTGTTGCACTATTAAGAAAGTACAAAGTAAAAAAAAGTAGTCACTCTCAGCATTTTCACAAGAAATGATACTTTGTAGAACAAACTCCCGAGCGGGTGCTTCCACATAGGTTATATTCAATGCGAGAGCGAATTGAGATAATCAGCAAGCGACCTACCAAATGAGTGTGTATGGAAGGACGTTAGAGACACCTATAGAGAGGGATGGTGATAAGACAAATATTACTAAGAGCTACAAAGAGGAGGAAGTTGTGGAGAGCCATTATTGGGACACTGCATAAAGAAAAAGAGCTATATAAAGGACGAAAACAAAATCATTTAAAAAAAGAAAAACGTTTTTGTTGTTATATATATATATATATAAAAAAAGAAGCAAATTCGACCGTGTAATTTCGGAATGTCTGTCTGGTTTGGTCAGAATCTAGATACCAAATCATGTACCAGAGAGCGAACAAAGAAAATACTAAGAAATCATGAAACCGCATCGATCTTTTGGTTGAAGATTACTTCAGCCGGGGGTCCTTGCTGTCGGCAAAGGTAGGTGTTTGGTTTCAGCTGCCAATCGCATCGCCAGTCGACAAAGACAAGCCGTATTTCACAAGTAATGCTCGTTGCTTCATCTCCATATCTACAGGCGTTGTCCTCATTTCCATGCCTGTCTTAATGATAGATCATGAAAATGTGTGAGGAATCTAACGTTAAAAGTTTAGGAGATTCTAGCAAAAAGTTCAGGAGACTTAAGGAGCTAAATGGCTTCATGGAAAACATTAAAAAGGAAAGAAAGAACGTTATATAAAAAGAAAAAGAAAGCAAGCAAGCAAGAAAGTAAGAATAAACGTAAGAAAGAAAGAAAGAAAGAAAGAAAGAATAAAAATGAAGGAAAGAAAAAAAAGAAAGAAATTACGAAAGTAAAAAAGAAAGAAAGAAATAGAAAGAACGTAAGAAAGTAAAAAGAAATTAAGAAAGAAAGAAAGAAATTAAGCAAGCAAGAAAGAACGTAAGAAATAAAGAAACAAAGAAAAAAGAAAATAAAAAGAAAGGAAGGAAAAAATGAAAGAAAGGACGAAAGTCAAAAAGAAAGAAAGAAAAAGAAAGAAAGTAAGAAAGAAAGAAAGAAAGAAATTAGGAAAAATGAAGTAAGAAAGAAATAAAGCAAGCAAGAAAGAACCTAAGAAATAAAGAAACAAAGAAAATAAAAAGAAAGGAAGGAAAAAATGAAAGAAAGTACGAAAGTAAAAAAGAAAGAAAGAAATTAGGAAAAATGAAGTAAGAATGAAATAAAGGAAGCAAGAAAAAACGTAAGAAAGAAAGAAAGGAAAAAAAGAAAGAAAGAAAATTAAATTAAGAAAGAAAGAAAGAAAACAAGAAAGAACATAAGAAAAAAGAAAGAAAGAAAGAAAGAAAGAAAGAAAAGAAAAAAATAAGAAAGAAAATAAAATCAGTTGGTAAATGTGTATGTTTCTTATTTGCCAAATACAAGTACCGACACGATTACTTTATTTCCTTCTATTATCTGCAATTTGGTAAGGTGCTTATTACTTTTCACATAATTTTCTCTTCCTCACGATTATTTTTATCATGATTTAAAAATTCCCGCTGGGACGTTTATTTGAACCGTAACATTTTTCTTTTTACTATCACGCATATCAAGTCACATTCGAAATGTTAATGGTAATCATAATATTAGCCATACAGACTGATTTGTTTTTTACGGCTTATGAACCCCTTGTGGCTTATTTAAAGCGCAATCATTTCTTTCGACTGTAAAATATTATTTTTGGCGTGTGTATATTGCAATACCTTAAACTGCGGTGTACCGCAACATTTATGGCTCAAAATTCTGATTTAGGCCTAAACCTGCCGTATACGTCGACTCTCAAACATACGATAGTCTGTGGTCCAAAATTTAGGCCTACGGGTAAATGAAGTTGAGCTACAGTACATGCTTGTCCCAGCTATGGGTAAATAGCAGGACAGACCGGGTTTTATAGCCTTGGGTGGCAACAGGTCTACTGCAGAAAGAAATGGCAACCGACTGCGAGAAAATCCAGCCTCGTCAGCCATGTATCGAAAGATACATAATCACCTAAGCGTGTATAACGCATGGTACTGATATGTTTGCCAGGCTGACCTCGAGAGACTGAGAGAACAGAACGCTTATTGCGAACTCCAAAATTGCAGTCTATATAAAGCATGCGTCGCCAGCGTGTTGCTCTACGGCAGAGAGACTTGGAGGCTTTACTCCAGACAGGAGAAACGCCTGACATCCTTCCATCTGTCAGAGACACATTCTTAGCATCAATTTGTAAGACCGGGTTACCAGTACTGTAGTACTCAAACCTGTCCAGCTACCTCCGTTACATTGATGAGTACCAACTTTTTGTTTGAAGTAATTTAGAATGTCACTATTCCCTCGCCGAGTTACACGTATGTTTCATTGACGTAGGTTCTTGCTATGTTTAAAATACCTCAACTGATGGTTTCTGTTATTTCACGCTATCAATCAAAAAGGAAGTTCATACGAACAGAGGCGATTCATTAGAGCGATGGGAATATCACTGATCCTGGGATGACATTGCAGATTCACCTTTGGATGTTGTCAAGAATCTCTAGATATATAAAAAAAAATGTCCCAGACTACATGTGACAGCATAGACAAATTATAAAAGTGTAAGATCATATCTAGCAGGACACAGTGAACAAATTTTTCTAGCAACAAAACTAGCAGTTTATTCAATATAATCTTTCAACTTGTCAGCAAAAAACGTTACCTCGAGGAAGCGCAACGCGTCATTGCCATGATTCATTTTCTATTTAGTTATCTAAAAGTGATAATAAGTGCTGATTATTAGTTTAAAATAACTAGATAATAACTGTCTTTTGACTTAAAGTCTTCTGAGTCTGTCTATATTTCTGAGATGAGGTATTATGTACATTATTTACATTATTCGGACTAATGTCCTCATCTTTGTCGCCATATTTATAACAACGTTTCGACCGTTGTACGCTCTGGCTTTCTTCAGGTGGTTGGAATTTCGAACTGAACCCTTTATTTCGCTCACTGGTGTAGACTGTTCTAGTTCCACGTGTCATGTTTTTGATGGATGTCAGTTGTCAGTTATCTCCTGCTAATTTCCCTCTGAAAGTTCTCCACTGCCTTAACTGGGTATTGAACTCACACTCTTTCGGTCCTGTCACTGGATCTAACCAACGCCTTCATCCACTGTGCCATGTGTCCTTGAGGAAGCAAGTCTTGTCTGCATGATTCGTTAAAACGGCTCAGGGGTTAGTTATTTTCGATAACCATGCGAAATATCCGGGTGTTACGGGAAATTTTGATTACACTGACAGATGGCTAAAACATACAGAACTTTTGGACAGCGTGATCAGTATGTTCATCTCGGGGTGTGGTTAGGGAAACAATGGTGAGAAACTCGCAATACAGAATTGAATACATACGGAGGTAGAGCACCTTCTCTTCTCACAGCTATTCTTAACAAAAGCATCAATTCATTTCACCCAGCCTTCTTTCCAAGCATCCTCATTAAAATGTCTAGTCATGGAAAGTCACGACGGTAGTTTGTAAGACATACAGGCAAATTCTCTGTTAATTATTTTTACATGACCAGCGAGACAACAGAATATAAAAATGCTGTTACCTCGTGTGCTAATCTTAACAAAACACCATGTTTTGGATTAATCGAGTTGAATCCTATAGTTATTAAGGTGACTTTTTCCTTCATAAATCTTTTTACTTTCAGCTGTGTTAAAAATTATAAGCACAGTTCTCCGAAAACAAAACTTAAAATTGCCTTGTCGTTAGAAACTTTTACTCGCATGTTTATAAAATTTCATTTGTGGCCACTTCTTTTCAAGATTATGCAATTATCCGTGTGTAACAGCAAAATTGTCCAATTTGTTTAACAGCAAAATTTTCCAATTGTTAAATTAAGCTCTGAACAATTGTATCTTAGAAATAATTAAGGATATCTTAGTGGAATTCTCCGAGGTCTTTATATTACTGTTATACTCTACGTTGAACAAAAACAATGTATAATTACTCTCTAAGATAAACAGAAGTATCTTGATGAAATCGATCATAAAGGAAAATGGTATGTTCATAATTAATGAATCAACTAAGGATCGGAATCCCATAAAATATTGAAATAAAGTTCATATATATATATATATATATATATATATATATATATATATATATATATATAAAGAAATGATGTGCTATATTTATTGGATCAAGTGCAGAGATAGAGCGTGTGAACATAGAAATCAAAAAAGTGAACATAGAAATCAACACTTAGAGGCGACAGTCATGCTAGATGCAATCGTCAGGCGTGACGATTGCTTCTAGCATGAAACAGACTGGTCACCGGTAAGTGTTGTATGTTCACTTTAATATCCATATATATATATATATATATATATATATATATATATATATATATATATATATATATATATAATAATTAATTCATCGAGTCTGATAGAAACCTCTACAGGATGCAGGAAGCACTGGACGGCCGTTTCGTCCTATATTTGGGACTCATCAGCAGTGCGCATCCACTACCGAGTATCGAACCCTGACACGAAATGGCCGTCCAGTGCTTCATGCATTCTGTAGAGGTTTCTATCAGACTCGATGAATTAATTAAATATCATTATCAAATCCTCCTACTAATTACTATCTGTGTTTATCTTCGCTTGAACCGGCTTCTAATGCTCCAGTTGGTAGCGGCTTGGTGAGAGTAGTCGTGGCTCCCGGGGGCATAGTCCTATGGTCACAGAGAACTCAGTTGAGTTCCGCCACGGAATATGTGAGCGAGCGGCGCTTAGTTGAGTCTGATTTGGAATCTCTTCGTCACCGAGACCCATTTGGAACAGTTGGTATGATGTTCGCTCGACAACCCAACTGTCAGGGTTCGATACTCGGTAGTGGATGCGCACTGCTGATGAGTTCCAAATATAGGACGAAACGGCCGTCCAGTGCTTCCTGCATTCTGTAGAGGTTTCTATCAGACTCGATGAATTAATTAAATATCATTATCAAATCCTCATACTAATTACTATATATATATATATATATTATACCAGGATCAACTTATTCAAGATAATCTTCGCCCTCTTTTAGCTTCTAACTTTCTGTCCTGGAGTAACAAGTTGCTTCACATATTTTACGTACGATTTCATTTTCAAGTCTTTTTTTTTTCACCGCTCTTCGAATAGATTAAGTTCCTCTCTCTCTCTCTCTCTCTCTCTCTATCTCTTTCTCTCTCGTGCCAATTATCTTATGGATTGAGTTGGATCTTTAGCTCTAAATTGAAATGATGACGCATCTTCCTGTTGTGACCTGCTGATCCAGTTGTCCTTTCTACAGATCCCTCTTATTCACCATTCCTTTGATGGTTCTTGAACGGATTTTGAAGATTGAAGCCAGAGTATGAATAGTGATACCATTACTGAAGCCGTGGATAATCTTTTCCTCTCAACATTATTCAGTTGGGAATACAGTGAATCTGACACTAAACAATTTTAACATACTCTGTTCTTAGCTGAATAACCCAAAAGTTTTTTAGTGATTCGTACCACAAATGGTTTCAAGATACCTAGATATCTTATCTGAAAATCTTGTGGCTCTTTAGATATCAAACATTTTGTGGGGTTGGACAAAGTTTTGTTGTTACACCCGGAACACACACACACCAACACACACACACACACACATATATATAGATACATATTAAGAATCACCTTTCAGGCGTACGGTATTCGGCCATTACTGTAAGTTTC
>CAHIKZ030004230.1:2342500-2370000 GCA_903632075.3 Acanthosepion pharaonis
GAGGAAAAAATAAACAGACATGCTGGAACTATCGATTGAAGATTACTTCAAACGGGAGTCTCTGCTGCCAGCAAAGAAAGAAAGTTTGGTATAGGATATTTTACATAGGGCTACTTGTCTGACTCCATCCATTGTGTGAACTTTCTCTTCCTTCTGTACGATATGGCCGAACAGAGAAATCTCTCAGCCGTAACTAAATTGAATTCCGCTGTATTTTCTACATTGTATTATTTGACTCATCGAATATTGGCCGGAGAAAGAAAAATGAGAAGCTAGTAAGACACCAAATTCATGTTATAGCCGGATATTTATGATACAGGTTGCGCCAAAAGTAACACTCTATTTAATTTTTTATAGAAAAAAAAAGTAAATTATACTACTTTAAGAAAAGATATAACTATTGCAAAAATGTATGAAAAACAAAACAATATGATTTGTTATGATTAAACTACTATAAAAACAAAAAATATGATTTGTTATGATTAAACTACTATAAAAACAAAAAATATGATTTGTTATGATTAAACTACTATAATAACAACACAATATGATTTGTTATGATTAAACTATTATAATAAGAAAAAATATGATTTGTTATGATTAAACTACTATAATAACAAAAAATATGATTTGTTATGATTAAACTACTATAATAACAACACAATATGATTTGTTATGATTAAACTATTACAATAACAAAACAATATGATTTGTTATGATTAAACTACTATAATAACAAAAAATATGATTTGTTATGATTAAACTACTATAATAACAACACAATATGATTTGTTATGATTAAACTATTATAATAACAAAACAATATGATTTGTTATGATTAAACTACTATAACAAAAAATATGATTTGTTATGATTAAACTACTATAATAACAACAAAATATGATTTGTTATGATTAAACTATTATAATAACAAAACAATATGATTTGTTATGATTAAACTACTATAATAACAAAAAATATGATTTGTTATGATTAAACTACTATAATAACAACACAATATGATTTGTCATAATTAAACTACTATAATAACAAAACAATATTTGTTATGATTAAACTATTATAATAACAAAAATATTATTTGTTATGATTAAACTACTATAATAACAACACAATATGATTTGTTATGATTAAACTACTATAATAACAAAACAATATTTGTTATGATTAAACTATAATAATAAAAAAAATATTATTTGTTATGATTAAACTACTATAATAACGAAAAAATATTATTTGTTATGATTAAACTACTATAATAACAAAAATATTATTTGTTATGATTAAACTACTATAATAACGAAACAATATTTGTTATGATTAAACTACTATAATAAGAAAAAATATTATTTGTTATGATTAAACTACTATAATAAGAAAAAATATTATTTGTTATGATTAAACTACTATAATAACGAAACAATATTTGTTATGATTAAACTACTATAATAAGAAAAATATTATTTGTTATGATTAAACTATTATTTAACATGTAAAAATCGCTCTACTTCATGTTCAATACAACGTTGACCCCTATCAGCAAAGCTTCTAACAAGCATTTGATACCTTTCTACATTAATTTCAAATAATCTCTTCTTTTAATTCAAGAAATGTTTTTCTGTTTGTGTCTATAAACAGGATCTTTCCGTACACTCAACAAAAAAAGGTCCGGTGGCGGTAGGTCTGGCGATCGTGATGACCACGCAATTGCTACATGGCGTCCTGTCCACCTCAGCGACATGGCGTCCTGTCCACCTCAGCTCGAAACATTCCCGACCGCCTAGAGATAATCTTAAACGGTCTTAATCCAATGTAATTTATTTTTGTTCAATAAAAGTTAATAAATAAATAAATAAAGGACGTTAGTTTTACTGCACCTTGGAGAAAAGAAAATTTATCCGAATTTCCATTATGAGGAGATTATGACAATTCCAGTTCTTAACATCTGAAAAAGTTACATCACGAGGCTTGGATGGGCAGTGAAGTTTTCTTTGTCTTGTTAAAAAGTTTTTTTGTTTTTTTTTTAAGGCCAAGTCCTTTCAGGACTTAGGATATTATGTCTCCCTGCAATGTCCATTACTTTATCCTTTATAATTTAGATGCATACTTGAGAACAATAGTCGAGTGGGTTTTTGTTGCTTGCTTGATTCGTTTTCTACGGCTTATCAACCCTACGCAAGTTATTTAAAGCCATAAAATATTGTTGGATTTCAAGAACAATTTGAGGGAGATCATAATGATTTAGCGATAGCTGAGCTGAGAAAAGTTGGATTCATGCCTTTCCCAAAGGTATTTGCACCTAAGTGAATATAAGGAATCCAACACGAATCGGAACTCCGCTCTCCGATTATAAATTTGGAGCCATTATCCATTACACCACCCGCACATACAAGCTTATAGCACATAGTATTCCCAAGCGGTCACCCATCACGGTACTGACCAGACCCGACGTTTCTCATCTTCGTATGTGAACCGATGTTTCAAAGCGATGTGACCGTAACACTTGCCTTCTCCAAGGTTTGGAATTCAGGGTTTTCCTTCTCTCAGAATGGTTGCCCCCTGATACGGAGGATTCCAGGCTACACCGCTATTTACTCAATATCTGGACGAATGGACAAACAGATATATGCTTTTTTTTCAATGGCTTTTATGCGAAAATGAAAGCAGGATACTAGGACAGAATTTGAACTCGAGTAACCGATTTTCCTTTTCTCGCCTATATGTTATATTTTGCCACTTTTCATCTTCCATACATAAGTAGACAACGATAAACATAAATTCCCGTTTCTGGATAATGGTTAATCAGCATGTCTGGTTGAATATTATCACAGGACAGTGTGTTCGTTCTTCACTGTACGCTCCATACGCAAGCTTAATAAAGGAGCCCCCCCCCACGGGATTAGTCAGTTAATCCTGTTGATTGCCTAAACAAAGATATTCATTCAGAGCTGCAAACTGGGAAAGCATTGATTCGGGAATAATGGCATTATGCATGTAATCTTAATTATCCTTTATTTTAATTAGAAGGATCATTAAGATTATCAGCATAATACCAAAATATCTGATCCGTTACTTTCTCAGTAGATGTTGAAAGGTTTTCCACCATCTTGTTAGAAAGCATAATAGGAAAATTAATTTCACAGAATGAACGCAGATATTGCGTTATCGCTTTCTATTTTAAATATAAATCAAATCTATTCATCAATATAGACAGAATCTCTTTTATCTGCCAATCTATTTTATATAGAGTTCTATTGAGAATATTACCGATCCACAACTTCTTATACTTTGTAGTTCGATGCAATAATTTACTATCTCTGCTAGACCACGCTTAGACATCCATTTTTACTAATGTTCACCCAATACAAGGCCCAAGGCCCACTCAAGGTAGAGGGTTACTGTGTGAAGCTATATTAGTGTAAGAAAGAGTAACAATTGAAATTCTTGCTGATACGCAGGAAAGAGAACAGCTAATTTTAGACTTGGAGATGTCAAGATTTAATTAGTGAATGAAACTATACTTAAATGTATAGAGTAGAAGTACATTTTAGAAGGCACCGGAAACCCGGCCCTAAACAGGAAATGAGGGATAATTCACTATATCTGTTCAAAAGGCCGAGGACGAGTCCGAACTGAAAGATAGGTTAACCTATGTACTCCTATTGGGAAAGAAAAAATAGTAATAATTACTGAATAAAATTTCAGATTTTAAACGGAGACGTCAATTCGGAGATTGAAGGAACCGGAAACCCAAACCTAAACAGGAAATAAGGACTTGTTCTGGAAATAAGGAATATAGGCTTACTAGTGCATAAAGGCACGGTGGGGTAATGGATAGCGGCTCAGATTGAGGAATCAGAGAGCCGAGTTCGAATTCTAGTGCTAATACACTTGGGAAAGGTATGAATCCTCTTCTTCTCTCCCAGATATGGCTAAGTAGTAGGACAGGCCGGGTTCTATAGCCTTGGATGGCAACTGACCTACTGCAGAAAGAAATGGCAGCCTACTGCGGGGAAAAAAATCTGATTCGTCAGTCATGAAGCTTTCGATACATGACTCACGAGGCCTAAGCATATATCAAGTATAGCACATAATTGACTGAGTGTATGAAGAACTATGTTTGGTTTTGATTTTTCTTTCATAAAATCCTCCCTAATTAGTTTTTCTTAGAGTAGAGTGGTAAATAAGAAGATGAAATGTGAAAATAGTAAAGCAATACAGTACTAATAAAGATTATTTAATTTTATTCCATAGATTGGAACAAAAAAATAACATTTTAAGTTAAATGATTAACCTTAAAGAACAGTCATATTTTGTTTATTAAAAAAAATATGCATGTATTACATGACTCCATATTTTTTTTATAAAAAAATGGAAAATATTACGTATTTTATGAAACAATTTAAAATGAAATTTATCAGAAATATTTTCTTTAAGGTATCACCATTGATTTACTAAAACTGAAAAATACAATTTAAATATAATCTTGCAGGCGTAAAAATGAAAGTACATGAAAAATATTCTGCGCACTGGAAGTTCTCCTGGCTGCTGTTTGATCTTGGTTTTCTTTTGCAAATAAAATAATTTTAGATTGTAAGATTTTTTTTTTGGTAAGGGGTGGGGAGATAGTAACGGTTTAGTAATAAAAGTCTTACTAAGTAACCCATAGCTATTGGGGTGGGTAGAAGAGATGGATTCATGCCTTTCTCAAAGGTATTTGTATGTTAGTGAGTATAATGAACCTAACGGGAATTGGAACGCCTCCCTCTGATTACCAAATCCGAACACCCAAATTACACCACCCGCACACCCAAGCTTTCATCACCTATTTCCCAAGCGGTCACCCAAAGAAGAAGAAACGACTTTATAAATTCCTCACCAAATGGTATTAAACTTTGCCTTTGTAGATTCTTCAATCATGTCTTTAATTAAAAAAAATTCTCTTGTTACGGACGGCAACGAGATGAATTTCAAAATCGCATGATTTTTTAGAGTTTACCCAATTTTTCTCTCTACATTTCTTGCCTTCAATATTTTCTGTGAGTTCTGAATTCGCCATTCTTTTATTTTCATTATACGCGACAGAAATTCCAACGTTCCCTTTTGGAATCTAAGTACAGCACCCTATTTGGTCTCATTTTCTCTAAAACAAAAGAAAAAGTTGCTCCCATATTCCGTCCATGTAATTCTCTCAGCATACATTCTGTAGAACTACATCTCCGTTGTCGCATGTCACCTCTTCATCTGTGTGGAAATTATTCAACATTAAATGCCATATTGGAAGACTGATATCAAAGAGTTACTCAGTTCTTTGTGGGCACATCTTTTAATTGCTCTAACTTTTTTTTCTAATTTTTTTTCTGATCATCATTTCATTTTAGGTAAATAATGACAACCATGAAGGTAATTCAGCAAATGAACAGGCACACGCTGTAGGCGTTACCTTAAAGGCAAGAACGTAGTGATTTCGAGATTGCTTGCTTCCTGAAAGTTGTATGGTGACTTGTCAATGTTCACAAATAACTGGAAGCCGCTGACGGGGTCCTACAGCATTAGCCAAACATAAAACGCCTGGAAAAAGTCTAATACTATTAAAAGAGAGAGTATTCTCGATCATCGTATCAATTCGAAAGATCTTTTCTTCAGATGCATTGGATCTGCTTCTCACGGCTACATACAGATTTGAATTCAAAGTTTTCTTTCACCCAGACCAATTTTCTGCCGAGGCGATAGAAACTAGTCTGCTATACTACTCACCAATAGTTGTGTATTCATACCTTTCCCAGTGGGTATTAGCACCTAAGTGAATGTAATGAAAGCAACTGGAATTCGAACTCGGGTCTCGGATTCTTCAATCCAAATCGCAAGTTATTATTCTACTGTGTTGCCTCATGCTATTAGAATACCTACATTTATATGAATGGTAGAAAAAATTGACACTAAGAACTCAAAATCAAATAAAACCATTGCTTAGAAGCTTAAGGTGGAATGAATTTGGTAGGGGTTCAATCACTGGGCTAGGCAGTGTTTACTTAGTAGAAACATGGCGAGCTATAACTGAGCACCACTAAAATTAAGAAAAGACGAAATATAACTACACATGGACAATAACAGGTGAGCAGTCTACTACATTAGATTAAATAAAGGTTTTTTTTCCAGTTGTAGAAAATGACATTTCGTTAGGAAACAACTCATGTAAGTTATCGAGAAATTTCTTATGGTACCTTCCAAGATTGTTTCTCCATCATTAATATCAATTCAACAAAAAGAAAAGAATCTAATAAATTATTCTTTATGACCATTCCTTAATTTTTTATGAATTTCTGGGATCAGAAGAAATAGACTATTTCTGCTGATGTGGCGGCAAGCACACCACGTGTCTGACAATCGTCTTTCAGTCATTCTGTACATTTGATTAATCACTATAGAAATTTCGCTTGTGTTTAGTTTGCGCACGGTGACGCAGATGACAGGAAATTAATACATCTTGCGCGAAATCCTCAACAGGCCGATTTTCATTCTGATCAAAGCTTGACACGTTGAAACCGTACGATAAACCTGCTGCAGACATTACCATTTTCAGGATTCCGTTACAACGAAAACATTGTCATGATAAGCCGGGTAGAATCATTCTCTCGATGCTTCGAGCTATTCCCGAAATTAAATCCGTTTTTCATACTAAAAAAATATTAAAATTATAATATTTTTCTCAAATTACTTTAATACACAAGCATTTTACGGTTAAAATAAAATCGTTTATTTTTGGATGTTCGTAAAAAATCTTAACACCATTTTTACATTAAAGCCCACATTTCATTAATAATAATAATAATAATAATAATAATAACAAATTCAAAAGTGCAAATAAACCATAATACAACCTAAAAAAAAGAAAGCACAAAAAAATGCAATATACCAAATACAGAATCGATGGCAAGATAAGATTCTTCAATACACTGCCTATACCAGACAATCTGATATAGACAAACTAGGCACACGTTAGTGGTTATGTAGTGCAGGTTTAAAAGCTGGAATCGAATGCTTTATTCTTGCTGCACAGAAACAATGTTTGCTAAATAGAAATTACCAAGTACACATAACTGAAAAATTGTATTAACCCGAAATGAAGGTTTTGTGATAAATATCCAGAGACAATTGACCAACTTGTATCGTTACACAGAGTTAACACCTAGTGAATATTAAACTCGGCATGATAGAGTGGACCAATATCTGCACTGGAAAATATGAAGCCTAAACGGGAAGGTAAACACAAGAAATTTGTCTGAACATAATCCAGACCCGGTTATAGAGGTAGGAACTGTAACAAATTGATAGGATCTTACAATACACACAGACAGAAAAAACAAAGTTAATCGCCTAGAATTCGTGATCAATGAACACAATTACAAAATATGCTTTGTTAATGTCATGACAGTCCCTGCAAATTGTAATGCATCTTTGAAGATCTTCAAAAAAAACTACAAGGATATTGAGGTGGAAATCTAAAAAATGTGACACATGAGAACATCAATAATCCCAGTTGTAGTTGGAGCTCTCGGATTGATTGCATAAGGTTGCGTTAAAACTCATTGAAGGGATTCCTGGTAGTCCATACCTTAAAGAAATACAAAAAAAATGTATTCACAAGTACGACTCACATATTACGAAGAGCTTTATCTATGTAAAATATGTGATCTTAGGTTTTTTTAAACAAAAATGGTAGGTGGAAACTTTCACGAACCCTTAGATCTCTGTTTGGACCCGGAGAGAAATATCACTTTAACAGAAATCCAAGGAAATAATAAAAAATAATCATCGTTACTGAGAAAAAATACATAATTTTATATGACAGGCTAGGACAATACAGTCATTGGCATATCTATCGGATACATGATATAAGAACTACCCCCATGGTATCACAAATGGTGACGGAGTTCCTTGTGTTATGGTCTGCCCCAATCATCACAGACAGGGAAATTGATGCAATTAGAGCAGATAAAATTATGAAGGAATGTATCAATTAATTCGTTTGACTTGTCCACGTAATTTGATGATTCTAAAAAAAGAAATTCAAAAACCTGTTAATTTATAAGGACCTACAAGTCGAAGTAACAAAAATTTAGAAAATTAAAACAACTATTATCCCTGTTTGTGATACGATAATTGGCTGAAGATTTACGGAATGAGCCGTGTGATATGAATCATATAGAGCCGAGGAAAGTGAAAATTATGAGAATAACGAATGACTCTGAAGTAGTTAAAATTGTCGTATTGGGGATAACAACCACGCGTGAATTTACTCTACCAAGTAACAGTTTTTCGTAGAAGTTCCCCCTTACAAATGGAATACGAGGTAAATGGGGTGATTTAAATTCCTGGACGTAGGATGGTGTGTTTAAAGTATAAATGTCTGAATTAATGGCACTAAAATTTAGAGCACATCTGGACATTTGCTATTGAAATACAGATAGAATAGCGATAGGCCTGCAAGATTAAGTCTATGAGGAAAGAGAATGTAGAGAGGAAAATAACGTCGCGCATGCAATTTTTAATCTTAGCTAAGTGTTGATTTCGATATTGTATTGAACAGGCGTAAATAGCCTTTCCTGTCGTCCAGTTCACACTCTTCCCCTGTCTAATGATCATGAGTAGATATTTATCAATTGTTTCCGGTTTAGGATTGGGTTTCCGGTTCCTTCTAAAATCTACTTCAACCGTCTCTCTTTAAACCTTGAAATGTTATTTACTAATTATTTTTTCTCCCCAGTAGAAGTATACAGATTCGTCTATCTGCCAGGTTCACACTCCACCCCGGTCTTGTGAACAGGTGTAGAGGTTTATCCCTTGTTGGCTGTTTAGCTTTTGGTTTGCCGGTTTCCTTCTAAAGTTCAACTCAAATCTAGATTCCTAATTTCTCAGTCTGGGCTAGGAAATTTTATTTACTAATTATTTTTCCCTATACCGTTGTATATACGTTCAACTATCGTCCAGTTCGTAATCCTCACTGAACAGGAGTAGCGTACCCCTTGTTAACTGTTTAGGATTTGCTTTCCGGTTCTTCGCATTCTTTCCACTGCCAGGAGCCCCTTGTGATTTAGTGGCATTATCCCCTTGCTTAGAATGAACCGAGGAAAAAGGGGGAGAATTAAACAGGTCAAATCCATATAGGGCAGCACTAATCCATTTTTGTCTCTATTTTTTTTTTTTTTGTTTAGCAGGTTTTCTATCTCAATTTCTCGCACAAGGACCTGATCAGCTAATTTTCAGGCACTTCCCAGAAGATGCCATCCTTTCAGCCTCTCCTTATTACCAAAATGCAATCATTTTCCAAAATCAGCCTTGGTGGAATTCGGACACGAGTCTCATACACACGACGCGAACGCTTTGACCACTTGACCACAGGTCAATTCTCTTACATCCACCGCTTTAATTTTCGATTTCCAACATTCTGATTGTCCATGTCGGCCGGATATCAATGCAATTCGGTGATTTACTAGATTAGTAAAAGGTGTAATCCCACAGATCCCAGTTGAAAGTGGAATCCAATTTTATTTCACGATTACTACTTCCACTTTCCGGTCGGCAATATCAGACTTCCTTTCAAAATCTAACACATCTTGTGCTCCTTGTCAAAAACATTTTGTTGGCTGTTAGATATTTGGAAAATCGTGACATCAGTTTGAAAAGCCATTCATCCATGATTATCTTTAGATAACTTTTATCAAGACAGCACCTCCAGTTATTTGTCAGTTGTCCCGTCAAAGATCTTCCACCCTTTGATAGGTTTTACTTTTTCACTCCTTGTAAGAAATTGAAATGGCAGTGCTGGTTTGGTGGCAAACATCCCATAATAGTATATATATATGTGTGTGTGTATATTTGAGTATTTGTATGCATAATTTTTAACTTAGTTGTTAAACTATTATTATAGTATATATATATATATATATATAAATATGTATATATATATATATATATATATATATATATATATATATATATATATATATATATAAATTGTGCATATATATATATATATATATATCCAGTTCTTATCTCAAATAACAACTTAAAACAGACTGTTTGACCAACACAAGGAATGTTAAAAGATTCATGTGAAAATGATAAAAAAATAAAAAAACAAATGAAAACTACAGACAAAAGTTCATTTTCTCCAACAAAAGACATTCATGACTGTAGTTCACGGCCAACAGCAAGCAGAAATATTTCTCCTCCCGATGATGGCCATTTCGGTCGAAACTAGTCGAGGAATCTAAATGGAATAATAATAATAAAAAAACGAAAGAATATTAATCTACAACCCAGTGTGTCTAATGATTTTAATTTTTAATTTTTTATTTTCTTATTGTTCAAAATATATATATATATATATATATATATATATATATACACAATTTATATATATATATAAATTGTGTATATATATATATATATATATATATATACATATATATATATATATATTAATTCAACTTATTACCTTGGCTTTGTTTCTCGAGCAGTAAGAATTTCTCTTTTTACCATTTAATATGAGGTCACAACCAGAACGTCCCATAGCTGAAAAACCATAAACTTTTTATTTAAAAAGGAAAATTAGATTTTTAACAAGACAAGCGATGAAATTTCTCAGGCATATAATAAGCAAAGAAGACTTGAAAAACTAGATACACATAAGAACAGATTTAAGGAAAGATGGACAGAATAAAAACAACGCATATTCTCCCTGTGAATGACGGTGCAGATTTTAGGGGAAAGTAACAAAAACCTAAAATTTATTAAGTGCCACAAAAGAGAGGAAATTGTGGAAAGCCACGATCGCCAGTAACCTGAACAGACACAAAACATAAAAGAAGTGACAGAAAAAACAGTCTTTCTCTTATAGTCCGAATGAATAAATAAAAAAATACATAAATCCATTAGTGAAATCGATTTGCATAAGACCTCCGAGCCTCAAGACAATGATCGAAAGAATTCAAAATTTTACCCTAATAAATATTTCCATTACTTTAAAAACACATTTCCTTTTGGAATTTACCAATTCTTTCGTTCCTTGTCAAAATCTTTGCCAGGAATATGGTACTTAAGAAACTGAAATCATGGACTGGGTAAAAAAAAAATAGTCACCTATAATCCCAAACCAATAAATGGCAGATAAATTACTGTTATTTCTACAGTCAATGTTGCCTTGAATCAGAAAAAGAAATCTAAAAAATATTTTTTTTTTACTCTTCTGTCAACTAAAAAAAAGAATACGATGAGTAAAAGAATTTACAATTCAATCCAAATATATATTTCGATTCCTCCAAAATCACACTTCATTTCGTAAGCAAACAATTATTTTTCTCTGTTGCCCAGATTTGGACACTGAAACCATAAAATAATGATCTATGGTAATTATGTAATAATAGAAAATATAGGGATTCTCTTATTTTCAATCTTAACAAAGATCAAACGAATAAAAAAAACAAAAACATTTTCATTACTGTAACCGAATTTGAAAATGTTAATTGCAGACATTTCAACCAAACGAACATTTCCTTAGCAAACATAATACTTTGTTATTCTTTGTTCAAAACATTGCCCGTCCTAGGTTAGAGGATAAACTATATCCGGCAGCAAGGCCTCTGATCCGGAGGTTTTTATGAGCGTTGGACCACCTATTAATTGCTGGTGTTTCCAGCTGCACCCTGACCTGAGGTGGTAGCAACTGTTAGGATCCCAGCTATGGACAAATAGTTAACCGCCACACTGATGTCAAAATACAGTGAAAGTCTAAAATATGTTTTAGTAAAAATAATACATTAGTAGAAAAAATTATTATCAGCAATAGATTTTGGAAAAAAAATACCAGCAGAGGATTTTTGAAGAAATTTCTTTTTTTTACCAGCAATACCATCAGTACATTGATGGAAAAAATATTAAAATACATTTTTTAAGGAAAAATATTACAGCGATATATTTTTAAAATAATATTACCAGCAATATATTTTCTGAAAAAATATTACCAACAATCATTTTTTGAAAAAGAATATTACTAACAATACATTTTTGAAAAAAAAATAATACCAGTAGTCCATTTTGAAAAAAAAAAAAATTACCAGCAATACATCGATCGATCTTGCCAGACAAGCTTGTTAACAATTGCTCCCCTAGAACCGTATATATATGATATCTTTTTTCCTTAAACAAGCAGGTGTGGACTTCATTAAAAATACAAAAGTTCTTGTCAAAAACGTTGACTGCAATTAGAAAATTTATAGACTGTAAACTAAATATTTCACTAGTTACATGGTTCAGACTGTTGCCCTTATCTTCGTTGCCATATCCACGACGTTTTGACCGCTGTACCCTCCGGCCTTCTTCAGGTGATTGGCATTTCAAGAAGGCCGGAGCGTACTACGGCCGAAACGCCGTGTACCTGGCAATGAAGATGCGAACAACAGTGTGTACAGTGTATATAGTGTAAATAATTACAGTAACTTATCTCATAAATTGTTGAGGTATTCTCCCCTTTTTACACAAATGGACTCACCCAGTATATACATATACTTCGGCTACGTGAAGACCCGAGAGAGCAAGACCCAAGAGTCGAGTCCAGAGTGACAGAGTAAAAGGTTGTAGGTAACCGAAAGAGTGAGGGTGAGGTAACAGCGTTGTAGGAGTCAGAGTGAGCGAGCACGTAGACTCAGTAAGAAGTCATACAGCGATACTTCAATACCAAAGACTGTATATATATATATTGCTACTAACCCGTATTCCTGGAACTACTAACCTGCTTTACCAGTTTGTATTATTACTTTAATACATTATTTTCATATATTCATTCCTGGCGTTTGTTATTTATTGGTACCGGATTTCATCCCGGAATCCACAACATAAATATAGACAGATATGAAATATTTCTCACTCAGAAATATCTGCCATAACAAGGCAGGGGTATAAAAAAGCTGTTACAGTTGTAGTCAACCTTGACAGACTTAGAATAAATACCAAAAATGATTCTGTCCGTGAAAATGATTCCTGTTTCAGCTCTTGGTCATTAGTTGTTGAAGGCTCCAAACGACTTCTAATCGTTTTTCATTTTTAATCCACCATGTCAGCATATGATGGAGGGGGGGACTATGCTGACCTGAACGGGATTTGAGAGAAATACTGGGTGTAAGAGGAAAAATTGTCCAAATCGTGTAACAACAAAATTGTCCAGCTAGCGTAACAACAAAATTGTGGAAATCGTGTAATAGCAAAATTATGCAATTGTTAGATTAAGCTCTGAAACATTGTATCTTAGAAAGTATTAAAGATATCTTACTGGAATTTTCCAAGATTCGTATAACACTACTGAACTCTACTTTGAGTAATAAGAATGTATAATTACTCTTCAAACTTAACAGAAGAATCGGGATGAAATCGATCATTAACGAAAAGGGCATGTTCCTCATTAATTAATCATAGCTAAGAATCGGAAGCTCATGAAGTATTGTAATAAAATTCATATATATATATATATATATATATATATATATATATATATATATATATTATTCCAGGTTAATTTTCAAACTTATTCATGAGCATGTCCGCCCACTCTAAGCTTCTAAGATTCTATCCTGGAGTAACAAGGTGCCTCACAAGTTTCACATACCATTTCATTTTCAAGTGTTTTTCACTGTTCAATCATGGCTGAATCTCCTCTCACACGCGTCAAATGTCTTCTAGGTTTAATTAATCTCTTTGTGACCTCCTGGTCCAGATTTCCCCTCTACTGACCCCTCTTTCTTAAACATTCACCGTTCTCTGGACGGTTCTTGAATCGACTTTCAAAACGGAAGCCGGTGTATGAATGCTGGTACCATTACTGAAAGTCTGAATGATCTTTTTCCTCTCACCATTGCTCAGTTGAGAAGACAGTGGGTTTGACCCCCAAAAAATTAACCTGTTCTCTTTTCAGCAGAAAAACTCAAAGGATTTTTCAGAAAAAATTGGAAATAAGAAACCTAATTAGTTTAGTAGTTTTTTTTTCTTTTTTGTTTTGTTTTTTTTTGGTGGGGGGGGTATGTATAATTATGCTGTTATACGATTTGGACAATTTTGCTATTAAATCCGGTACTTTTACCGATAATACGTTTAAAAAATTCTGAACTGATCTTGTGAATTACTTTTTAGTTATTGTTCTTCTCTGAAATCCTTTTCTTTATTAGCACCGTGTCGAAGGTTGCCAAAAGATCAAACTTATGATTTATGGAATTTGACGTTTTTGACAAATAAATATTTCAAAGTTCCAAAGAGCACACATTCTTTTAAAGTGCAACAGTTATTTTATTCTTGCCAAAAACGTTGCTTGGAGTTTGACAATGTAGAAATTCATATTAACTAATTGGGAAAAAAATCATAAATTACAATGATAATCCGAAAACTGATTTAAGATGAGTTTAACATGGTAGTGTTCGTAGCAAAAACGAAAATGTTTTCAATACTTTAAATGGATTTCGCCTAGTGTCTCGTATCAATCTTTACAGAAACCGAACACGATGATTGGAGTAATTTTAAATATCACCCAAATAAGAAATATTTCGGTTAACCAGTAAGAAGCCACATTTAAAAATCAACTCTTTCTTGGACTCTTCGAATGCAGGTATTGGAAATATATTTTTTTTTATTCTCTCGTCTGTGTTTTATAATTAACTAGTTATTGCCAATAACTGTCTATATTTTTTTAGACGAGGTATTATTAGTATTTAAACTATTTACATTGTTCGGACTATTGTCCTCATTTTTATTGTCATATTCACGACGTTTGGGAAGTTTTATGTTCCATTCTTCTTCAGGTAATATAAGTTGGAATTTTTGTACTGACACGTGGCTTAGTTTATAAAAGCGTTGTTTGAAGTAGTCCATTGACTTGGTCCAAAGATTTTCGAGCAGAGGTGAATAAAAACTTGTTGATTTGAGTTACTAAAAGGGAAATAACTGAAACTGAGATATCCAAAAGAGGTATGGCACGTGGAACTAGGTCAATCAATTCCCGGTGGACGAAATAAAGGATTTGGTCTGTAATTTAAACGTATATCACCTGAAGAAGACCAAATTGCACAACGACCAAAGCGTGGGGAATATGACAATAAAGATGAGGCCAACAGTTCGAACAATGTAAATAGCGTAAATAATTGTTTCAATTTGTATACCTTTGTTAACTGCTAAATGTAAGTCATTTAAAGTTACCCGTTTGCTAATATCGTGTCCTGTGTATATACATGTTGTCCCAGAATTCAGCAAGGGATCTGAGAATTTAATTTCTATTTTGTTTATTAACTTTTATTAACTTTCGTTATTAAGGATTATTTGGAAATTATATAAAATAGACGATTGAAAAACGAACACATATAGAAAAATCATTCTAGCAAAGAAAGTATCAAACTTGACGAGCATATCGTTGCCATTACAGTTTCAGGCGTTCCCCTAAAGCCACCCTACAAACAAATAATTCACCGTCGTGACAAATCGATCATGGTGAGCTTTTCATGGTCAGAAAGGGAACGTTCTAGCTATTTGGCCACTCTGGATAATACTTTGGCATTGTTAATTAAAGTGATAAATGAAGTAGTTATGACATTTTGAAATCACTTGGTTACTTTTGGCCTCTTCTCTCTCTTTCTCTCTCTCTCTTTCTCTCTATGTTTGTATATATATATATATATATATGTGTGTGTGTGTGTGTGTGTGTGTGTGTGTGTGTAAATTATAAGTGGACATAGAAGGCAACACACAGAATCAAGATTCTGTTTCATGCTAAAGGCAGTCTTCGGCCACGAAACAGACTGCCGCCTCTCAGTGTTGATCTCAGTGTCCACTTTTATATTTACATTCCCTCCATCTCCGATATTGAACACTTTAACTCATAAACATACCATACTTTAAAAATTATATTTTATCATAAATAAAAGAAAAGAAATAATCTTGAAACACATAAATTTAAATAATTTTATAATTGACTATAAAAATAGTTTTTGTATTCGTTTAAGCTGAAAAAGACACCTTATAAAGTTCCTCACAAACAAAGTTCATACGAAAAATATTTTTTTTTATTTTTGCAACACAAAAGTAATGAATACGGTTAGTATACGATGAAATGTTTGTGCGTAATTATCACGTGAAATTTAACAATTTACATTAATTATGGCGTAAAATTAGTAGCATGCAGACTCTCAGCCAATTAATATCAGTGTATGGCTTTTAACAACTACGCTTTGTTTATATGTCGCTTAGGTATTTTCGTGATGTAAACTTCGTGTAATGGTTTATGAAAATACTTTAAAATCCATAATAATTTTGAAAATGGAACTTTACTACTCAATAAGTTATTTTTTTCAAACGAAAATGTGAGAAATAAATATTGTTTACGTCCCGGTAGAAATAATACTGAAGACTAATTTGTTAATTTACTTTACGCTATTCAGCGAAAAAAAATCGAATCACAGGAAGTTTGAAGATAGATTTATTGAATTCAAAAGTTTTATTGATTAATAAATATATTTCCCAATTTCTAATATTGATGTAAGGAGGGAAACGAATCTTGATGTTTTTGGTGTAAGCCTCCAATTTTACTGCATACATAACAGGAATGTCTGTCTGCTTCTTGAAAGCTTGAACTGTTTCTGAGACAAATTTTCACGAGTATTTTATTCAATCGAAAATTGGCTCAGGTTGTCTTACGTAACATGAATATCTAAAGATATTTAACTTTTCATTCCTAGAAACATGAAATGAAATTCCAATTTACACGATTGAATCTTTATTTTTGATATGTACAATATGTCTTTCCTGTAAGAATCACTTAATGTAGGGCTTCAAATTGAATAATGTCAAATATTAACAACGTTGCGTTGGAGTCTGAATAATGTATTTCATTTTGTTTCGTACTTGAATCATGTTGAATACGACGCCATGACTGAAGCAAAAAAAAAAAAGTGTGAGAATGTCTACTCTCGATCTCATGCACCCATGCAAGTTCCGAGGGATTGGATAAAAAACATGACGTAAATATGACGTCATTTCTTTTCGTTTCGGGCAAATTTCGGTCGATGGTCCATTGTAATGCTTTCTCTATCATTGTGGCTGGCAGAGGATAGAAAAAAATTGTTTATAGTTACGTTGTTCAAACTTTTTTTATTTTCCCAATTGAGGTCTAATTACGTTTGTTGTTTTATTTTTACTTTTTTGGCAAAAGATATTAGATTTTACAAATCCTACTTTGAATCTGATCACAGACTGATTGTAATCAGACGATAAGTAGCAAAGCCGCAAATATATATCGCTTCCATTCACATAAAATCCGAAAGACATTTTGATAACTTCGAAGGTCTTAAATATGAAGGCGTATGAGTAGAGTCTAAACTGAGGCCCATAAATCCTGACCCCATCAAAAAAAAAAAAATTCAGTGGAATCAAATGACGTAATTGTACATTCTCGAGATCATTCCATGATTCCTTGAAGGGAAGGTTCTCACGTGGGACCATATTCCTCATGTGAAAAGACTGATAGAAGAAAAAAACAGACAAAAGAGGAATAAAAATGTAAGGGGGTGGATAATCAACATTTGACAGAACAATTACTCATATAGAAAATTAAAAGCCAAATTAACGACACCTGGCAAAACAGACTATGTCCTGAAATAATGAAGAAAACTGATAAATCATAACAGCATTCAATCGAAACCCAAACAAAATATCTTTTGGAAGAGTGGTCTTAAAAAACAAAACAGATTTGAGTTTCTGTCCATATTTCTGAGATGAGGTATTATGTACACTATTTACATTATTCGCCCTATTGTCCTCATCTTGGTCGCCATGTTTATCACAACGTTTCGGCCGTTGAACGCTCCGGCCTTCTTCAGGTCTTCATATGGTTGAAAAGTCGAACTGAACCCTTTATTTCGCTCACTGGCGTAGACTGTTCTAGTTCAGCGTGTCATGTCTAAGGGATGTCATTTATCTCCTTTTAACTCCCCTCTGAAAGTTCTCCACTGCCTTAACCAGGTATCGAACTCACACTCTTTGGGTTTTGTCGCTGCATCTAACTAACGCCTTGCACAGTGGATAAAGACGTTAGTTTGATCCAGCGACAGGACCCCAAAACTGTGAGTTCAATACCTGGTTAAGGCAGTGGAGAAGAGGTGAATTAACAGGAGATAACTGATAACTGACATCCATTAAACATGGCTCGTGGAACTAGAACAATCTAACCCAGTGAGCGAAATAAAGGGTTCAGTTCGACATTCCAACCAACTGAAGAAGGCCGGAGCGTACAACGGCCTAAACGCTGTGATAAACATGGCGATAAAGATGAGGACAATAGTCCGAATAATGTAAATATTGTAGATTTGAGTTTAATTTTTACTATGACTATGCTTAACTAAGATGTCCGCAGAAATAAGAACATGTTTTCAATCGTAATGGAAAACGTAAGGCCAAAAAACATAATGTGCTGACATACAGAAGAGGTTCTATATGGCAGTTAAATGAAAAGAGTTTTGCTTTGGAGGCGTTAAAATTTACATGCTATTTCTTGTCCCAGTTAACCACTAAAGATTTAGTACAAGAGATAAGTGTGCATAGTATATGGTGTACCAGGAAAAATTCGTTTGCATTGGTTATCAGTTTTTTCAATAGGAAAACTTTATTAAAGCAGAAGCCGTCTTGTGATTATTTTCATGAAAAGAGAGTGCTGAAAATTAAACTTCCGGTTTGGAACCCTGCAGGTGAATAGATGACGTAATATACCACATTCCGGCAACTCCGGCAGCTGCACGGTTGCCATTAGTTTATCCTTTCTTTTGTACTCTGCCTGCCCTGGTTTGGAGCGTTATACATTACAAAACCTTCTCCCGAGACAGACGGATACCTACACTGCTGTTCCTGGTATATATCTCGTGATCCTCGACAAAATAAAAAAAAGGGTTTGTAATGTTATCGGTCCTGACCTGGCATATCGACTTCTGTCACTTTCGCACCGCTTTAACGGGATTCCCTCTGACTTTTCTGTAAATATTTTCTAGGAAGTTTTTCTCGGGAGTTTTCCCCCTTCGTATCTCACCTGCATGAATTTAATCGGACTTCTAGAGAGGCAAATAGGTGTCATTGTTTGAAATAGCTAAATGTAATCGTAAGTTATATTCTAGAAGTTTCTGTTTAACTCTCTTCCTGTTTCTTGCTTCTAAAGACAACGTCATTCCTCACTAGTCTTCTAATTCTCTTCCACTCCCAGTAAGCCTTTGTTTCTTAGCGGCATTATTACCTTGCTCGGAGTGAAATGATTAATAATTAAATATTGTGAAAACCTTCAAAGATACCACGGACACTCCGGAACTAATACCCGCTAATTATTTCCATCGAAGCTGGAAGACACCGGAAGAATAAAAACAACGTTGAATAGAATAATTTTTCTTTTACAAAACACTTTTTTTCCATCATTGGCTTATTTTTTTCAGTGACAGTCTTCATAAACCTTTTAAGCTCTTAACTAAACCTCTAATCTTCATCTTTTATGTGCCGGGTGATCTTCTGGGCGTTGGTTTTCCATAACTCTCTCTCCCCTTTGTAGCTCTTAACGAATTCTGTCTCTTTGTTATCTCTCCTACAGCTTGTTCCGTTTATTCAAGCTCACTAGGGAGGTTATGTGTTAATTTCATCTGGGTCTTTTTGCCTTCAATCTGTCCTTTGAGTATTAAATTTGCCAAGTCTTCTTTCCCTACGATGTTCCCTAGAACTTTGAACTGTTTTTTTTTTCTTATGCTTTACTTTTTGTTGTCATTTTCTCTAAAACTTTGACGTTGCTCACATGTTCCGTCCATGTTATTCTCAGCAGTCTTCTGTAGAACCAAGTTGCTTCATGTCTCTTTTTTATCCACGAGAAGATTGTCCAGGATTTCCTGTCATATAGGAAGACTGATATTATATAGTTCAGTATTTTTTTTTATTTCTAACAAAAATTAATTTTCAATAAGCGTCGATATATGACAATGGATGAATTTTCTTCCACGTGAGGTAATCGATACATGGCTGCTTCATAGATAATTTCACGTTAGACACCATATTGCAGGAATATTTCCCAGATAGTAACCGCAAAAGGGCAAATAAAATATTGGCTTATTTGCGCAAATGTTCAGTTTTTAATTTCTGATGTTTTTGAATTAATGTAATAAAGAAGGTAGAAATGTTTTCGGATTTTTGCAGGAAAAATGCGTTTTGTGTTTTTTTTTTTTTTTTTTTTCTAGATTTAATCAGTATTCTTGGTCGCGAACAGAATATCTTCCCTGTTCTCAGAGGCTCATTTTATTTTTTCATTTTTCGACTTCCATTTTAATCGAAAAATCAGCCAGAAGTTCATCGGATTTAGGTTCCAATTCGATGACCCTTGATTAAAAATGTGTCTCTATAACAAATATTCGACATTCAATTGTTGTTATTTTTATCGTTTTTTTTTTTCTAATCGATATCTAATATTATTATTGTCTTCGTGTCTGATTATGGCACTCAGTTTGTCGTTAAGACGAGCGGCAAGTTCGATGTCAATGAAATTTGCTATTTATGGAATTTATAATTTATAGTTTACACTTTAACTAAGACACAGATTTTATTTATGCACTTCTTCAACGAAGCTGTCGAAAATGATAGCATATTTACACAATTTACATTGTTTGGACTATCGTCATCATCTTTTTTGCCATATTTATCACAACGATTCGGCCGTTTTACGCTCCGGCCTTCTTTAGGTGGTTGGTATGTGATATGTCCCGGAAAGGGATATATTTGAACGAAGTAGCTAAGTGGTTTTGGGTACTATATCTAAGTAGAATACGGTAGCAGTAATCGACTGGTACGCGTCGTAGTTGCAGGTAAGAAGTGTAGATCAATGGCGTAGTCCAGTGGGCGTCGTTATAGACTTAGCTCTCAAACTAAGGCTCTTGACTCTGTCGTACTTACACGTCCGTCGGTATTTATGACGGACACCAGCCAATCATATTCCAGTGAGGGGGAACACAGGTGTATGCATATTCCATTACATCAGTATGTCGAACTGACCCCTTTATTTCGCTCGCTGTGGTAGACTTTTCTAGTTCCAAATGCCATGTCTAATGGATTTCAATTGTCAGTTATCTCCTGTTAATTCCCGGCTCCAAGACCTCCACCGCCTTTATCCACCTCAAGGACACATGGCACAGTGGATAAAGGCGTTAGTTAGATCCAGTGACAGGACCGAAAGTATATGAGTTCAATACCTGGTTAAGGCGGTGGAGAACTTAGAGAGGGGGATTAACAGGAGATAACTGATAATTGACATCCATTAAACATGGCACGTGAACTATAACAATCTACCCCAGCGAGCGAAAATACAAATGGGGTGCATAATTATAAATCATATTCACATAATTACATAATTATACATAATTTGACTTGGTATAGCGCCGCTCGATCACATATTCCTTGGTGGAACTCATCCGAGTTTTCCTTACCTATAGAACTGTGCCCCCACGAGCCACGACTACTATCCCAAAGCCATTCCATCCGCTCAACCCAGAGCATTAGAAGCCGATTCAAGCAAGGATATACAAGTGATAGAAATTATCATTATTATAATCATAATTCAGTAATTCATCGAGTCTAGAAGAAACGTCCACAGAATGCAGAAAGCACTGGGCGGCAGTTTCGTCCTAATTCACTACCGCTTCTTTACCGAGGCCCGTTGGTACAGTTGATATGACGTTTGCTTGATAACGTGACTATCAGGGTTTCAATTCTCGGTAGTGGATGAGCACTGCTGATGAATACCAAATATAGGACGAAACGGCCGTCCATTGTTTTCTGTTGAGGTTTCTTCTAGACTCGATGAATTGCTTAATTATTATTATCTCAAATCCTCCTGATAATTTCTATCACACACCCACATGTATATATATATATACAAACTTTCCATGACGATCCTTTTAGGTGAAACCTAGGTAGTTTTGTCTGGCTCACTAGGTGTGTGTGTGTGTGTGTGTGTGTATATATATATATATATATATATATATGGGGGTGTAAATGTACTGAATATCAACGATAGAGCTCATGTAAATATAATACTCAGGTCACACAATAGTGAGAACCCAGAAATGCTGTCAATCAGCGGAAGTCTGAATGAAAGTACATTTTTGTCAAGCAGTCTTTGCAATGAAGTTCTATATATCTGAGAAGCATTATGGGTAATTCTACTTTAAAATGTATTATCATTTTTTCTTTAAAAGCGTAATGGCAATTTTACTATAAATAGCTATTGTTGTTAATTCTTTTTCTATAAAAAGCTACTGCTGGCATTTTTGCCATGAAATGTATTGCGGATATTTTTACTATAACAATGTATTTTATACTTTCATCGATTTGGTTTGGGGTTCACCATTTGCCCGTAGCTGGGACCCCAAAAGCTGTTACCACCGTGGGTCAGACCTGAGAACAACACCAATTAAGAGGTGGTTCCACGCTCTTCAAATCCTCTAATCTCCCGATCAGATGTCTTGCTGCCGGATGTACTTTATTGTCATATCCAGGAATAAACGAAGCAGGTTATGGCAACAAGACAACAATGTTTCTCCTGCTCACTCATTCACTCAAGTAGTTCTTGTAACCGGTCAGTTCAGAATCACCTGCACATATCGAGGATTTTAGTAAGTATAAGTGCCGAGATTGCATCCAGTGTCAGCTTGCCAGGCTTGTCGCGTAGCCTACAGAAACTATTCCACAGCGGTTCCCCATCTGCGATCTGACCAGATTCAACGTGGATCATTTCGGTGACCAGACGTGATATCTACCTGATATGACCGTAAGCAAAACGTTACAAGTGACATCAATTTCAATTCATTTTAGGAGGCCTATGTCATATATATTCAATCGTAGGAGATCGTGCTGTCTATGGCTCTCTTCTGGGGACAGTTTCTGTTATATACCTTTGATGGGTCCTTACCTATAACCACAGAATGAACTCTTCCTAACACTATGTATACTACGACACTATGTATACTACGCCTCTCAAGAGGGTCTAATCGAGTCGAGTCGATAGTAGTTCACTCCAAACCAGACTGACAGTCATACTAACACCTTCCACATCTTGTATTATTATTTCGTGTAATATACCTTCATTATTTCTACTCTTGTGTTCGTGTTTTTCTTCCTTGGTCCTAACCTGGACATAACAATACCGTACCTATGAACACTAATAGTTATGTCGCAATCCTCATAAATAAGTTAAACACTTTTAAGTGGGGGTAATAGCTGTCTAAGTAGTCCACCACTATCAGTGGTTTACCTATTTCATACCACTGGCGAGTATTGTATTTTGTTGATGTTATAAAGATTACCATTTCATTTCCAACCCCCGTTTTTGTTATTCCACATTCATTAACCTTTTCTAGGTTACAACAACATTATAGGAAGTTATTAAATGCATTCAACATCTAAGTTAGTGATTAACAATTAAAAGAATATGAAAATTAACTGTTGTCAGATGTTTGTAGTGTATATTTTTTTAAGTTAAGCAAGTACTTTCGAAGAATCATTCCTTCATCATCAGGCTGTAATCTTTTCCTTTAAAGTTAAAACTTGAAGACGAAATAATTGTTTGTAGAAAACAGTTTTATAAATGAGGATCACATCATTCAATGGATTAACAGTATTTTAATGCATACATTATGTTTCTACTATTGAAATTATTTCGCCATTAATCGCATTAATATTGGTGAATAATTCTATGCAGGAATATTTCTTTTATATATATATATATATATATATATATATATATATATATATATATATATGCCTAATTTAATATGTCTATAAAAAACAAAATTCCTGAGAAAAAATACAAAAATACAAAATTCCTGAGAAAAAAATCTACTAAGACATATCACTATATTAATTGAACTCTATACTTAGTTCATGCCATGTTAACTGAAAAACATTAGTAAAAAAAGAATTTGTGGATTTACCATATTACAAAATTCATAAAAATTATCATTGAAATTTTGAACTTTAGAGTTGCGAAATGCACGTTCCGAGATTGTACAACCGTCAATAAATAGCAGATTCTTAAAAAAACATCTCTCGGTTTACAAACAATTATTTCATCTTCAAGTTTTAACTTTAAAGGAAAAAGTTACAGCCTGATGATGAAGGAATGATTCTTCGAAAGTACTTGCTTAACTTAAAAAAATATAGACTAGAAACATCTGACAAAAGTTTTATAAATGAAGATCACATCATTCAATGGATTAACAGTATTTTAATGCATGCATTATGTTTCTACTAGCGAAGTGATTTCGCCATTAATCGCATTAGTATTGCTGATTGATTTTATGTATGATTATTTCTTTACATATAATATATATATATATATATATATATATATATATTACATAACAAATGATTTTAAAAGAATATATATTAAATATTAAATTATATTAACAGAAAATGTATCATAAAATATACGAGTATGTTAAACGCATTCACCATAAAAATTAGTGATTAACAATTAAATGATTGCGAAAATAAATTTTATTCATCGCACCCTGTAAAATATATAACTTGTCGTCTAAATTATATACAATGAGTAGCTTATCTAATAAGTTTGTTTAAATTGTCCTCTTAAACGTCTATTTAAAGAAATTTATACAACTTTCCAGTAGAAGAGATACCGAAAAGTCCAACCTTACTAATATCTTTAAAGGATATTGTAGAAAGCCATGCAGTTCACTTCGGTATCTCCTGAGTTTTTTGTTTTTGTTTTTTTGACTGTCTCCTTGTTTAAGTTGGTGAATGCTGCCATAATCTTTACCTTCAGTTAATCTTTGGTTTTACAAGGAGTTTTGTTGGCATCTTGCCCAACTGCGACTCCACACATAATCATCAAGGGGGTTGCAGCCTGGGGAGTTATGTGACCAGATGTAATGGGTGATGTGGTCGCAGAAATGCTCTGACAGATATGTTTGTTTTCACCTGCTTGTGTGACATGATACAGAGTCCGGTTGAAAGACATGGGTAGACCTACTTCTTTTCCAACCGTCATTTTGGTTATTCATCATTCAGTAACCCTTTCTCATCATCTTGCGGCCTCAGCTGAGATTGAACTCACCAATACTTTGATTGGTGTAGTTCGTTACCTTGTCAAATAGCTGAATTCTTGGTGCTTCGCTAGGGCTATCAAGGGTGTTTTTATCGTGACACCAACACTAAAATGGATTGCCAACCAAGGCTCAGAGACACTCCATTCATCCTCCTCTAAGACCAGGTTTGAATTCAGAGTTTTCCTTCTCCTAGACCAGTTGCCATCCAAGGCTATAGAACCCAGTCTGTCCTGCTATTTACCCATAGCTGGAGGGAGAAGAAAGAGGAAGCACGGTGGAGTAATGGATAGCGGCTTGGATTGAGGAATCGGAGAGCCGAGTTCGAATTCCAGTCGAATCCATTACATTAACTTACGTGCTAACACCCTTGGGAATGGTGTGAATCCTCTTTCTTCTCTCTCCAGCTATGGGTAACCCTTTCTAAGTTACAACAGTTTCAAAGCAAGATTTAAAATGTACAATGTATTTGAATGTCCTCTAATACGTATTCGGGTAATGACTGAGGAAAATGGAAATCTACAGAACCTTAAACATAAAATTGATATGAAAGTCCGTAAATTTGAGTTACAGCTGCACAGGTAATAATATGTTGTTGCCGAAGAAGCACAATTATGAAGTTATGTGGAAAACCAGTGTTAATAGGCCAAAATCTTGTAAATGTTGACGTAAATCCGATTGTCCAATCGGGGGTGGATGTCAACGAAAATAGAAAATATTTTTTCAGTTAAACATCAAGGTGAATGGGGAATGTGACAAAGTCTTTAAGGAGCCCCAGAAACTCCTTGAAATAAAAAAAAAATTCCATGAGCATCTGTTGATGATAGACTGTATAAACACAAGACAATGCTATCTAAATATGTATATGCACAAAAAGGACAGAACTGGCAAATCACCTGCTGTTGAAGATCAACTTATAAAAAAACACCATCAGCTGCTAGTGCAACATCGAAATCTTCTGGCTTATACTGGGAGAAATAGAATTAGAATATTTCCCAGCAAAAGAACGCCTCCTCAAAAGAAGAATATACGTGGTGCACAAATGCCAGTATATAAACAATTTCTTGGTAAATCTTTTAACCCCTGATTGAGAGAGCAAGACAGAATAAAATTAAGTTGTATACGTGTTTTGTTTTTGTTTTTTTTCTCTCTAACAACAGTAATTATTTTAAAGTATTTCATGTCAGACATGTTATTACATCCTTTTGAGCTGTTGGGGTAACAAATCAAGCATGTATACACATTAAAACAACTGTTGTATTAATAAGCAATAATGTTGGGTAAAAATCATTGATGCATATATATATATATATATATATATATATATATATATATATATATATATATTATTTTTTATAAAAAAAATTATAACATAAGTACTACAAAAATAGCCATTTTGTTTCAACACACTCTGTGTCTTATTAAGTGATGATGTTGAAGATAAAATAAATGGTTTTAAAAGTTTCAGATTAATTAACGATCCTACACTAGGGGGAAACATTGTTACAAAAGCTAGAATAACCAATCAAAAACGAAGTATAGAAAGATTCAAAAGCTTGACAACGAAATCATGTTATAATAGCTATTCAGATCTTTAAAATACGTGTGATATTAAAAATAATTTATACTAGCCAATAATTATAAAATTATATGATAAAATTTAATATTAAAATTAAAAACTGGCAATTTTAAAATCCAAATTTAATCACTATTAAGTTTACAAACTACAAAATTATTGAGAAAAGAAAAAGTATATATGTTTATTCAATTCATTTCTTCATTGAAATTACGTTCGACAAGACACTACAATATATCCGGTCATTTGACAATACATATATATATATATATGTGTGTGTGTGTGTGTGTGTGTGTGTAATTTTTTTCACTTAGTTTTTCAAGCATTCTTTTTCAAAATGGTGGTATTAAGTGACTGAAAACATTGTCCTTTCTGCGAGCGCTTAGCTCACATTTTCTCCATCTTAAACCGGGTTCGTTTTAGGAGTTGTTAATTTCTTTTCATGGTTTAAAGTTTAAGATTCATTTTTATTTTTTGCGTTGTATTCAATAATAGTCGGAGCGTTTATTCCAGATCTGCGCCTGTTGAGCACGACTGGAATTCGAGTGAGCCTCTTTCTAAGAAGTCAACACACCATTCCCACTTTGTAATAAGCTGAGGTTGATAAGTGGGAACGGGATGTTATATTTTGAGGGTCTCTTTAATTTTGAAAAAATAAATAATTAAATAATTAAATTTCGCTTGTCTTTCATATCCACTGAAACATGTTTAAAAGAAAGTGTTTACGTCCCAAATACAAT
>CAHIKZ030004230.1:2375000-2445000 GCA_903632075.3 Acanthosepion pharaonis
TTTGAGTTTGGTATCTTCAATTTGTAATTTGCTTGTTACAATAACCTATTTGGTGGGACGTGATTATATTGTGCACTATAAAGGTGTTTGCTCATTTTAAATAATTATCACGAAAGGATTGACTTAGATAACAAAATTTGCCATGGTGTATGCATATGAAGAGGGACTGAGAGTCTTTCGACCGGATTTACTCACAACTAATTAGCATTTAGAATAATATCAAGTGTCGGTATCTAAATCGTATTAATAATCATTATGCTTACGATATGATCCGTCTCAGTAAGATTTTTAAAGTTAAATCCTAAGAGGAACATTCTCTAAGGCAGTCGTTCTTAAATTTGGTGAGTCACGGACTGTGTTACTTAAAGCCTCTTTTTGAACTTCCGATGAAATAGTTCACCATAAACAACCATGGCGGAAATGTAATCGTACATAAGATTTTTTTTGTTTTCTTTCTAAACTCATCAATAGAACGTCATCTCTGTTGCTTCAAATACTCTTCATCTCCGAAGTAACTGTCCAGCGTTCAACAGGTGAGTAGATATTGCATAGCTATTCTGCACTCTTTCTTCGTAAAGCAATTCACTGTACTTTTCCGTGCTGCATTACAACTACATATCTGTTGCCTAAACTTTCTTTTTTATCTTCATTCACTCCCATATAAATTATATATTACAAGGATAGTTCTCGACACCAGAGTATTATTCAGATTCATAAGTAGACTCGCATAGTTTTTGCTTCAAGTCTTATCTTAATATGTGATATTATCTAATATCCACTGTCATATAGATTAGATGATACTGAGCAGTACACAAAGCCTTGTTTGTTTGTTTTTTTTTTGGGGGGGGTTGTTTTTAATCAAATTCATCGGTAGGCCCATATCTGTGTTATTTCATGTCTCTTCTTAATATCTAAGACTAGCAGCATGGCCCGGCGTACGACTCATACAACAATCGCTATCACTTGACTTAAAATATTTTTGCTTTTCCTTGCCTTTAAAAGAGTGACCTTTGCCGTGCTGATGTTGCTACATGCCTTACTTCTTGCCTATCTCACACTGCGAATTTTTTCTAAGATCTATACTAAACATTGAACAAAAAATTTAAATTTTTCCCATTGTGACGAATGCAGCTATCAATTTTTTTTGCCTTCTAGCATGCTAGTTAACATTCGTGTCAGTGAGCTGTTGGCTCTCACGCTGGTCAATAGAATCTTCTTGCCAATTTGTGGCAGCCAGCTATAGGCTCTCACTCTGGCTAGTACAAGGTGTCCGCAAACTACATGAAAACTGCCGTAGAAGCATGAAAAAATCGATTATTTCCACTATCGATGGGAGTTGAGAAATGCAAAGTCGGTCTTGGTCTTCCCGCTAACTTGGAGCCTGTGCGTGTAAATTTTGGTGCAAATCCGTCGAAAATTGAGGCCGTGCATTCGTTACACACACACACACACACACACATACCTTGATTTTTATAGATAGAGATTAACTAACATCCAATGTCATTTAGATTAGATATTACCTAGCAGTCCACTATACAATTGTTGGTTTTAATCAAATTCATTGGTAATCTACATCTCTGCTGCTTCAAGTCCCTTTTTAATTTGTGAGATTATCTAGCATCCAATATCATATAGATTATCTAGCATCCAATATCATATAGATTAGATATTACCTAGCAGTCCACGTATTTTTCTTTAATCAAATTCATTATTAGGCCCAGTTCTGAGATTATTACATGAGAGATTATCTAACATTCACTGTCATAAAGCAGATGCCGTATTTTATAACAGTTCAGTGCACTTTTCTTTGTTTCCAATATTGATTATTGATTTAATTCTATTTAATGTTAACTTTGTACAAACAGAGTATATACGTTTCTTTCTCTCCGTCTGTCTGTGTCTCTCTCCCTTTCCCCCTCTCTCTACCTCTTTCTCCATTCCATTTTCTTATCTCGTTTTCTCCTCCTCTATTCTTATACAGAATTACACCAATTCCTCTGAGAAAACGGCCTGAATCGAAAAGGTAAGTACCCTTAAAATATGTGGGAAGGTTCTTCGAGTTTCTGAACACACAATACATAAAAGAAAAAGAAAAAGAAAACTTCACACAGTTGCTAGGATTGACAATGAAAATATAGTAACTGCGTAGTTTACAACTGGTTAGCACGATGTTTTCTTTGTTTATAAAATATCGCATGAAAGAATGATTAATAAACGTAAGTTAATTCAAGAGTTGTATTAGGTTGCCACACATAAAATGACGCATTTTTGGTTAGTTGCTGATCCGGTCTTCTCACCTCCATAGTATATAAAAATACATTGACTTATCCCAGACTCTTTTTCTTTTCAGATAATTTTTCTTTCAATAAATTGTTACTCGTAAGCCAAATAAAAATGATTACAATGAAACAATGTCGAGTAATCTTATTGTCTGAGTACAAATTGAGAAAAAGAAATCTTTTTGCATCGAATTATTACACGCGATGAGAAATGGGTACTCTTTGACAACAATAAGAGAGTAGGCCAGTGGTTAGATGTAAGTGAATCACCAAAACAATACCCAAAAACATCCACTACACTCTAAAAAGTTACTGGTTACTGCATGGCGATCTTTCAAAGGGGTTATTCATTATTCATTCTTGCCTCAAGGGAAAACAAAAATTGTTGAGAAATTAAGTGTATGCCCAAATGTTGAAAAAAAATGATAGACTTGTGAATCGGGATGGCCCAATTCTGCTGCATGACAACACACGGTCACACGTTTCTCAATCAACTGTCCAAAAGCTCCATAGCTTGAATTGTTAAATTTTGCTTCATCCTCCATATTCACCTCCTACTGATTATCACTTATTTAAGCATTTTGAGCTTTTGATATCCAATAAAATATTCTCGAATAAGAAAGGGGTAACCGAAGCATTTGAACTGTTTATCATATCAAAGGACCCTAATTTCTTTTAAAATTGTGAATAAAAATTTAGAAGTATGTTGTAGAACAGCCATTCATCAACGGGGTGTAATCGGGCAACACCGTCCACGTTCGTCCAAGACTTGCAGTACCACGGCTGATCGCTGAAGTGACCGCTTCAATCCCGAGCTAATCTTATCCCACGTTATGATTTAAGGTTGATCATAAGGCAGCCAAGATCGAATCTTCGCAGGTATCTTCGCGTTGGGCTGATCCAAGCAGGGCGATGATGTACAGGGAAAAAAAAAACACTCGAATACAGAAGTAAATACTGTTTTTATATCAGTCCTTCGTGCAATAATTATTTTTTATATCAGAGTTCGCATGCAATTAATTATCGGCCCAACCCGCGTCTAAATCGGAAGTGATATTATCGTTGTTGACTTGGCAAAATCCGGTTTGCTGTTGTTAGTAAAGTTTGGCAGAAGGATGAAGTCGGAGACTTTAGTCAGCAGATAATCACATGGGTCTCTCTCCTGTCATAAGTGGGTCCTGCCTCAGTCTCTTCTGCCTCTCTTCTACGACTCGTCTGCTGAATTCACTTCGCCCATTCGTATATATGGACATTTGCCGAAACTAACATGGGTGGGTGGCGAGGTAGGAGCATTTCGGTGAATCCCCTCCGGCTTATGTCATAACTTTGCAGAATTCCCTCTCTCCACCGTCTCTTTTATTATCCTTCGCTAAATCTCCTCAGTGGGCGTTGGTGGCTTATCCACCCGCTCCTGGTATTTCAACTCGACTTTCGACCAAGAGAAATCAACTCCAAATTCGTTGTTTACGAAAAATGAAATTTTCGCTTTTCAGCTTTCATTTTCAGCTGCGTAGAACACATGCCAATCAACATTGCCCCCTAAGTCTGGGTCACTTTTCCATTGTTCAGATTACGCGACATAAAATTCAAGTTGTTTATGTGTGAATTAAATCCTCAATTCTTCCCACGGGTTTTTGGTATTAACTCTTGTCGCTTCAATGTGTGTCAGTACATAACACTTTCTTATGTTTTAACAAAACTTTATTCCGTTTTAGCACGGCAACGAGAAAAGGTATCACAATGGTGCCTATTTTAAGTAAATAAATTATTTATTTAACATTTCAGAAACCTTTTATTCATTTCCTATAAAGTGCGACATTTCATGTGCGACAACCTAATATTTCAAGATTTCGTCATCAGCTGCAGTAGACGACGAATTATCGACATCGACAGACAAAAACATAAAAGTCTGGGGGCATTTTTTGATTACAAAATCTCTAGAAATGTTCTGTTTTATAGATTAATGATAACTGCCTCTAGGCTTTGTCCCATTTCCGAACACGTCGTAAATATAGACATTTCGGAAAAGGCGGCCTGACGTCAAGTGAATGTTCATTAAAAGAGAAATTCATGCAGTCAATATTCTTTCTGTTTCTTCCCTCAAAAATAAGATCCAAATAATTTAGACATTGATGCTTGCAGCATCTGAACGGCATAAGTTAAAACATCTCATCTCCAAGAGATTTGGCTGTACGGTTGAACCAAATGCTACAAAAAATGTAGTGAATTTGTCCTCTTATTCTCCTTCAGAGAAATTCTGTGTGTGGCCGCTACAAAGTAATTTTTATCAGACGATATATATATATATGTATATGATAAAAATATAGTTTTACGGTATACAATAATTATGGGTAAACGTGTTCAATATTAGAGAGAGTGAGCCTAGGTAAATATAAAAGTGGGCGATGGTCTTTTAGTCTGTTTCATGCTTAAACACTAATATTCTGTACATTATGCTTTGCCTTTTGTTTCTTCCATATATATATATATATATATATATATATATATATATGCTGGTCAATATATATATATATATATATATATATATATATATATATATGTGTGTGTGTGTGTGTGTGTGTGTGTGTGTGTGAAAATATATAGAAAATAGGAAGGAACTGGTTAGGTAAATAATCCAAAGTCCCTTAGTATTTTAGTTATTATTTTTAAAAAATAGTGCTCGATACAAAAGTAGAGCATAAATATAATTATTTATTTAAAAATATGATTCCAAATCGCGACATAAAGCCCCATGTTTCAAAACAAGAGCAAAAAACTTCAATATAATTATTTAAATTATTTAAATTGAGTTAAATTTTAAATTGTTCCATTAAAATAATTTAAATAATTCTTTTTTTTTTTTGAAATGGAACAATGGAACTTATTCGCGATTTGAATCATATTTTTAAATAAATAATATATATTATATATATATATATATATATATATATATATATATATATATATATATATATATACTTTCTAAATTCAATCACTATAACAGGGATATTTGCCCAAAAAGAACGGATAAATTCGCTCAAAAAATATTCAAAAACTAAAATATAGGGCAATTTATGATATAAAATATTTGAAGGGACGATCTTCCTCTTGCCATAGTTTCAACCAGAATGTTTTCATCAAGCATTAAGTCTAGATGTTTCATACAAAAGTCACGCTAATCAACGTATCTGTACTAGTAACATTTACTAGTGCAAATACGCTTATACGCGTGCAAGAAGGCGATGAAACGAGCTATCTCTCTTTCTCTCTCTCGCTATATATATATATATATATATATATATATATATATATATATATATATATATATATATAAAAATTAAACTGGACATATTAAATAACTAGATATTATCTACCGTATATACGTGTGTTAGCGTGCATAAGTGAATAAATATTTACCTAATTTAATTTAAGTTTTAAACAAACAGTGCTCAGTGCAGTTAGACAGAGTTAAGTAGTATATATTAATAAATATACATACACCAACGTTCGAAGTGCAAGTTAAAGTTTATTTGTTCTACCAACATCAGGCACGAATATACATGCATCCATACACACACACACACACACATATATATATATATATATATATATATATATATATATATAATATGATTGATTAAATTTAGAAAAAAATGGTTAAATAAGGACAAAATAGGAAAACCATTTTAAACTTGGCAATTTTCTTTATTTATTTCGCTTTATCAAAAACATTTGGAAATCTTTTGTTTTACAAAATTTTTGGGCGCCTCTTATAGACGTGTTATATCAGAGGCATATTTCTATTAGCAAAATGTGGAGACCAAAAAAAAAAACAAAAAAACAAAACTCAAAGCTAGCTTTGCGTTAACTCCTTCCTTCATTTTAATTATGAACCCCATATTAATAATAAAATCCCTTTTCCCGACATCTTGCTTGATGCCGACAGCCATAACTATACCGCTTTTCTTTATAAACTAATCAACTAGAAAAATGAATTTCCTAAAAGATGCACATTCTCTGTTGTAAAATATGATTTACCGCCTCAAATTAATCTCTTCTTTGGACACATTATTCTCTAAGAAACTAATCCACATTAAACAAACTCTAATCAGCAAAAACAGCTTTGATAACCATGTCGTTGACGAAGAAAAAATTTACCATAACAAAATTTACAAAAAAAAATATCACAAAACATCACTCTGATGCTAGAGAAACACTATTAACTTATTTATGGTAACCAGATGCAGCTTAATTATAAACAGGATGAAAAAGAATTTGTATTTTTTACGGCATATCAACTCATGAGGTTATTTAATGCTGAACAATATTAACTCAATAATATTAACTATGAAAACGGCCACAATGTGTTTTGTTTGGAAAATATAACATCCCTATAACTCTAGATACATACACAAAACCCTTACATCCAATTAAAAAGTAAAAATGAAATCCTCCGTTATAATGGCTACAAGTATAGTCGAAAGTGCTCGTAATTGCAGAACATTCGGACAGCTTCTAAATACTCTGTTCAGAAAAAGAAACACTTGTTCGAAGATAATACATATATTGTGTTTATTTAAGCAGCATATTTTCATTCTAACATGGACTCATTTAATGCCGAATAATATTAACTTAAAAATATTAAATACAAACGTGGTCACAATGTGCTGACTTTGATGGGAAAATAAAACATCCCTATGACTCTAGAAACATACATAATAGCTAAAAGTATAGCCGAAAGCGCTCGAAATTACAGAATATTTTGGACAGCTTCTACGCACTCTGTGTCCAGAAAAGAAAACACTTGTTCAAACACAAGAAAAATTAAATAAAAACCTTAATCGCAGTACCTTATCTGTCGTCTTTAATGAAACATATATATATATACACACACATATATATATATACACACACACACACACACATATATATATATATATATATATATATATATATATATACACCGTATATATATATGGTTCTGTATGTGTGTGAGTGCGTGTAAATATGTATCTGTTGTCTCTTTAACGATGTTACCGTTTTTAAAAATTAATACATGTTTTCGATTATATATGTTTTCAATATTTGTTTCCAATTTGAAGCATTTCTTTTCTTTTGTAATCTATTGAGAGAAAGTCACGATGGAGCTGTGTATGAAGTCATAGGATGTCATTAGTCAACTCAGCGTTCCCTTATTCCGAGGAATCACGCGGGAAATTGCTATTGCCACGTCAGGAAGTCTCCCATGAAGATACGGAAAAGTTACGTCATCTTATTTTTTTATCCATATTTAAAAAAAAATATCCATTTCCGATACTTATCATGAAATAAATAAAGAAGTAACAGTAACTCCTTTAAAACTAAGATTGATCAATATGTCTGAATCCTGACACGAAGTTATTAACTGAAATCTGTTCGGAAAATCTCACTCTAAAAATATTTGATGTAATTTTTAATACAGGCACGGTGAAATAATCAGCAAGCCGAGTTCGTATTCTAGTCGATTACATTACATTCACTTTCGGGCTAATCACATAAGTTTTCCTTTATATGACTGCAAAGATGTGTGACCGCTTGGGAATAGCAAGTGTTGTATGTTTGTGCGTGCGGTTGGTGTAACAGATAACGGCTCGGTATTGAATATTAGAGAGCCGAGTTCTAATTCCAGTCGGGATCGCCATATTCGCTTACACGCAAATACGTTTGGGAAAGTAATGAGCCCTCCTTTTCTCTCTCCCAGTTATGGATTACTTTGTAGAACTTTTATCGGTAAATTATTATTATCTCCAAATAATCTCACAATTCGAATATAATTTCTGGCTTTAAATAACCGGCAAAGTGTTGATAAACCGTAAAAATCAAATCAATTCGCACTGATGTTGGATATAAGCTAAATTAATAAACACCTGACAATGGCTAAAATGTACTTGCATGGAACAATATTTTAATGATAATATTTATACTATTCTCAGTCGAGAAGAATAGTTCAGATGAATAGAATAAGTTAAAATGAGGCATTTTCTTTAAGTCTATTGTTCAATATTTGTTCTGTGAAGAAAATAATCTGTCATTTAATGAAATTGTCTTACAGCATTTTGATGTTTACTTCCTTGTGAGCTGAGTCACCATGCAATTTAAGTAAGGTGTATCTTGGTAGCAACCGTTCATTAATGCAATTTATTTTTTTATAGAGAATATTCATATTCAAAACTCTTTATTCAAAAAGCTTCTCTTCTTCCCTGTTCCAGAGAAACCCGTAATGCAGAAGCATAGAAAATGCAATATGACAAGTTCATGTGAATGACAATGTCATGCAGAAAAACAAATAAAGATTAAAAATTTTATAAGTTGTGCAGATTAATTCAAACCATCAGCAATTAAGCAACCCATGTGTGATTCAGCAATAGGCTATTTAAAATGAATTTACACTACAGGCAAAAATTTGTTTGACCTGAATTTATTTTAAAAAATACCTTAAAATGAGATATTTTTTTTATAATTTTAAAATAAGATCAAGTTTTAGTATCTACCATGTATTTGCTTTTAGTTTGACAAAAAATAAGCAACAAAAATTACCATAGCAAAACACCATAATTTGTATTCCTCAATAAAACCACAATCTACTTTAACTGCAGCCTTACATATACAGTGTAACCCGGATATAAGAGGGTTGTCGGGACCGGAGAAGTCTCTTATATACGGGTTTCTCTTATATACGGGTTTCTCTTATATCCGGGTTTGGTTTATTTTTTTTAGGTAAGTATGGCTCTAATTTGGGACCAGAGAAAATCTTATATCCGGGTCTCTTATATCCGGGTTACACTCTACTTGACATTATTTCCATTAGTTTTTGAAAAAGAAATGTAGATGGCAGACCTACCCAATCATTCTTTGACCACTGAGAAAGCTTATTCTTATACTATGCTAATTTAATGAGAAAGAGAGAGAGAGAGAGAGAGAGAGAGAGAGGTCAATAGATTGAGGCGGTCATCTCATAATTTACATAACTGTTTTCCTTTCTTTGACGATGTAATTTTAACATAATTTAGAAGAACGTTTTGACTCATTGTCTTGTTGAAACGTTAATCTTTTTCCAAACATGCGTAAACCAGATGATCTTTTCAAAATCGAATGATATTCTTTTTTTCATTATTCATTTGACCTGTATCAAATCTTCAGCCCTTCTAGTAATCTCAAATAATTTACTGAGGAGCTTAATGTGAAAATAAAATATAATGTATCGCATACAAAATATTCATCATTTAGCAAAATATATTGCTGACTCCAATTTTGAAATTTTCGGTAGTAAGCGGAGACTGTAGAAAGAATGAAAAATAATAGCAAATACACTGTTGTTACTAAAATTTTATCTTTCCTTAAAGAATATAAAAAATATATCTTTTTAAGGTGTTTTTAAAGAAATGCAGGGGGGACCCAACCCTTTTGCCTGTTGTTTATACTACGTCAATATTTTGCGACAGTTTTCAAACCTCAAAATATCATATCTCGCTCACATGATAACCGAAAGATTCAAAATAGAAAATTCAAGTATACACCCAAGGGGCATAAAAATCACGAGTTTGGAATTTCTTTTTATCTATCTTTCTTTCTATCGTTCTTTCTTTCTTTCTTTCTTTCTTTCTTTCTTTCTTTCTTTCTTTCTTTCTATCTATTTATCTTTCTTTCTCTCTTTTTTCTTTCTCTCTTTCTATCCATCTTTCTTTCTATCTATTTATCTTTCTCTTTATCGTTGTTTCTATCTTACTTTCTTCTTTTCTTTCTTTCTTTCTTTCTGTCTTTCTTTCTTTCTTTCTTTCTGTCTTTCTTTCAGTCCCTCTTTCTTTCTTTCTATCGTCCTTTCTCTCCTTTTTTCTTTCTTTCTTTCTTTTTTCTGACCATCTTTTTTCTTTCTTTCTTTCTTTCTATCCATCTTTCTACCTTTCTTTCTCTTTCTTTCTTTCTTTCTTTCTTTCTTTCTTTCTTTCTTTCTTTCTTTTTCTTTCATTATTTCTATCCATTTTTCTTTCTATCTTTCTTTTTATCTTTCTTTTTCTTTCTTTCTTTCTTTCTTTTGAATAAGGTCAGCCAAATGCTCGAATCTTAAACAAAAATTATTACGGACAGGTATGTTTGTGGTTGTTAACCAAACCTGCTTAAACGAACTATTGCTGTTTCCATCCTAAAAATCTCTCAAGCATTCACTGGTCTTTATAAAAATCATGTGTGTTTGTTATTATTTGTTTTCAATAAAGTTAAGTAATGCATTTATCCTTTCAACTCATATGGTCAGTCAATAAGAGTTTTCTCATTATTGTTTGTTTATCGGACGTAGACGATCATGACTCTCCACAGATTCCGATTTTTTATTACGTGGGAACTCCCAATAATTATTTGGAAGAATGAAGGAGTTATTTAAAAAAAAATACAAAAAAAACGTTGCTATTTCAACGGTAAATATAAAGTTTTTTGGGGGTTTTTTCTGCCCGTCGACCGGTTGCCAACCAATTCTAGCGAAGACCAGTCTACCCTGCTATTTAACTCATAGCTGGTGAGTGAATGGATAGATTTAACCCATAGCGGGGGAGTGAATGAATAGGTTCATGTCTTGAAAATTGAAGGGGTCGAAAGCGCTTTGGACAATGGACAATACGAACAGTATTTTCACTCCCTTACTCCCACGAAACGGAAAAACGATGACTTGTGACTTCGTGCTAGCACAGCTATATATATATATATATATATATATATATATATATATATATATATATATAAAAAACTCAAACTATAATATTCCATGGTTATAATATATTACATTGGAATCGTAATCACGATCCAAACCATCAGACCTACGAATTGAAAAAGAAATCGGAAAATATAACTCCGGGTTTAAAAACAAAATTTTAGTGAGAGTGTATGTGTGGGAGGGGAAAACAAGTGTGAAAGGGAAATGTATGAATGCTCTAGAGAGAGGTTTAACAGAAGAAAGAAAAATGGTACGAGATAGAACAACCTTCCCGCAGATATTATATACAGGCTCAGACTGAATATCTTCTCGATTCTCCATCGCCTTTGTTAATATACCTTTTCAAATTCAAATGCTTACCCACTTAACCATTAGAACGATTGCAACTCAAAATATATATGCTCTTTATCGTAATGATGTTGTCATTTATAAAGATTTTGTATTTCAAGTGTTTAAATTCGTAAGGCTAACACTGGTGTCATGTATATACAATACATGTGTAAGTTTTACTGTTATTCTTGATAAGGACCTCCAATCAGTGGTTAACTTGGGCAGAAAATGGCTTGTAAATTTTACGGCCTCCAGAACATAACTGCTCCCATTTCCCCACCATAGAGAACCTTTTCTACATGCTTGAAAGCTAGACTGCAGGAGAGCAACAGAGTGCACATTTTTGGCCTCATGTTTTCAAATGACTTGGAGTGGGGAGACTACATCAAATCAATAGCTGCATCTCCTGCGTGGAAACTTGGGTCACTGTGTCGAGCCGGAAAATGTTTCTCGCCAGAATCCATCCCGCATATTTACAAATCTACATTCGTCCGTCCATTGAATATTGTTTCCTTGTCGAGTTTGGTGTTCATGCTAATCATCTCAAGGTTCTTGACAAAATCCAACGAAGGATCTGCAATGAAATCGATTCTGACTTAGCATCACGACTTCAGTTACGACGTGACGCGGCTTCCTTCTTTTCTTTTCTACAAATATTTTCACTGCAATTGCTCTGATGAGCTTTTTTTTATCTGGTGCCCTGACGATATGGAGTAAACTTTGCTAGTAGATTGGCATCTAGATCCCACCCGTTTACTTTTGAAATATCTAAATGCAACCGCCACTTCTACTCTGAATGTTTCTTTTCTTTCACTTCCGTTTCCTTGCTTCGCTGATAACTAGAACCTTCAAAAATGTTAATGCAACGTCAATCGCCATATGCTGTCTTCTTGAATCCCGTTCATATTTTTATCTTTTCTTCAATCGTCCCTATTCTCAGCTTTGTCTTTCTTTCTTTTTTACTTTCACTTATAACTCCTTGTGTACTAGTCACATTCCCACCTTGCCTGGGGTGAAATGATTAAAAAAAATATGTCTCAATTATTGATCGCATTAGACTAGAATTTTCCTAAAAGCTGTTAAAATCATCTTCATATAAATATTTACATATATTTCTGAGGAATCAATGCATTTTTTTATTTCATATCATTTCCTACTGTTCCACCCGTTATAATTTGGATACCCGTGTTTGGGTGGATGCCTTGTTCTTTTATCACGTCTACAATTCTGTTGGGGCCACCCACCTTCTCATCAGAATGGACGGATCTCTCTACTACTAATAGGACAGTTCTATAGAGTTCCGGGAGATCAGGTGACCATCACACTTCTGTCTCTCTACCGGAAGATACAGTTGGACTTTATACTCATTCTGATTGTTACTGAATAACCTGCGTTCGTTTGACTACTAATTTCTCTGTTGCAAATACCTCTTCAGATATACCAGTATTTTTCCCTACGTATGTGTTTGTCCATATTTCAATACACGCACGTGGAAACACTCAACATCTCAACAAATTCTTTGCATTCGAGAGATTTTTATATCTCGAACACATTTTTTTCTCTTCACTGACATGTCGTGCGTTAATGATGAGTCTTCATGCCAATATTTTTTTATCTTATCGTGTTTACTCGGGATGTAGGCGATGATTGCTCTTCACCTCCCTCTATACCTTGCAGCTCTCAACAAGTTAATTTCCCCTGCTATCTCCCCCAGACAACGTTCTCTCATCCACCTGCTCAAGCCTGCCAGGACTGTCACGCGTTTCTTTCCCTTGTCTGTTTTTCCCTCTATTCGACCCGTGAGTATCAGATTCTCCAGGCCTTCCTACTTCGTTATGTGTCCCACAAACTTTAGCTGCCTCTTTCTGATGTTAAACTTGAGCCTCCACCTTGTCTGCATCCTCTCCAAGACGTCATCGTAGCTCACCCGCTCGGACCACGAAATCCTCAGCATCCTTCTGCAGAGCCACATCTCCGTCTCCTCGAGTCTTTTCTGCTTGAGGAAATTGTCCAGCATTTGCTGCCGTAAAGAAGGACAGCTGTCACGTACGTACCACATAAATTTCAACTGCCTCTACCTGATGTTAAGTATAAGTTTCCTTTTTGCTTCGATTCTCTTCAAAAGGGACCACGAGGTCAAATGAATAAGAATCATGCGAATTTTGCTTTTGGTTGTGGACACATATATAATATGACCGGCAAACATTCACGCTCGGGTTTTTCTTCCTCGTATTTTTCGGCTCGTTGCAAGTGCTCAAACAATTTAAGTTAAAGAAGAGTCCTGGGTATGACGATAAACTACGTCCAACAACAAGGCCTCAGATAATGTTTTCGGAAAAATAATGTTGCCAGCTATACGTTTTTTGGAAAAAATAATGTTGCCAGCTATACGTTTTGCGTCCTGGGTATGACGATAAACTACATCCGCGTCCTGGGTATGACGATAAACTACGCCCAATAACAAGGCTTCAGATAATGTTTTCGGAACAATAATGTTGCCAACTATACGTTTTTGAAACAATAATGTTGCCAGCTATGTGTTTCATAGTACTGTATATTTAATACATGTATAGGTGTATATATATATATATATATATATATATATATATATATATATATATACATGCCTTAATTTGGCATTAAATGACCCACATTGGTTGATATGCTATAAAACCCAACCAATCAACCTTAAGTTCTATCACCCGTCTCTCTCTCTCTCTCTCTCTCTCTCTCTCTCTCTCTGTTTCCATTCAATATCAATACTGCGAGGTACTCAACCAATTAAAATATTAACACAAATCATTCGCTTTAATTTAAACAATGTTAACAAAATTTCATTTTGCGCTTATCTCTGTAAATTAAGTGAGAATAGTTTGCAACAGTAGACGTTAGGAGGTCTGAAACATTTTAAGTGAATCGGTATGCAAGTTTTAATTCAAGACCAAAAATGTCGGATAGTTTAAAGAATCCTACTCTCGTATTTAAAATGATGTCACTCCCTGTCATTTACGTTCATCTGTGAAAGAGGGCATAAATTACCCGCATTTTAGCGATATCATTAATGATCGATTTGGTGAGTCAAGCCGAAGACATTGTGAGTAGAAAACAGATGTTATGGTTCAGCTAATCGGAATATATTTCGTTACAGTACCAATCAGATGAAATTAAGTAGTTGTGTTACTTCTGAAGCGACTTCGGTTATAAAGTAAGCAGTAGGCTTTCAACACAGGATTTACACTCAGTTCATTGCTTGCCATTCCGTGTCGTTAGAAATGATCCAACATTTTCAAAAGAGGGAAATCTTCTCTTTGTATTTTCCAATGAAATGTTCTGAAGCAAGAAAAGTTCATTCAATGTTCACTCGCTTTTTCTCTGTCGATTCAACTCTAAGATAAATGTTTCTCAATTCGAAAAAAAGGAGAGCTAGCTATATATATATATATATATATATATATATATATATATATATATATATATAATAAGCACTAGACTAGAACTTTATTGTTCGTTGAGGAAAAGCAGTGAATTTTGGGGGTTGAGTGACCGATTTCAGTCGAATGGATTTGGAATCATTGGTACAGGAAAAAACCGATGTTGTAGAGAAACACGTTAATAGGTGACTTAACACATCCATTGACGAAGGCCTATAGGACGAAATTGGTCTTGATATATATATATATATATATATATATATATATATATATATATATATATATATATATATATATATATGTGTGTGTGTGTGTGTGTGTGTGTGTGTGTATCACTTTCCAATAGATATAAATATATATGAATAAATATACACAGGCACACAGACACAGGCACACATAGACACACTCACAACATACACACACACACACACATACATATATATATATATATATATATATATATATATATATATATATATATATATATATGTAAGCAAATTTAAATGGATATAGATCCGACAGAATGAAGAAAAATTTGGAAAAAAACAAACAAATATCATTAAATGCAATTATGTTGTTTAAAATGAATGAAATGTCGACGTCTGACGTTTCGGTTTAATAAACCTTTTTCAAGACAATATTCATTAAAATACAATTCAGTTCAATATGACAAATACGATGGACATAAAAACACAAGTCTTATCCAGAACAGATAATAAACAACATAATTGCATTTAATGATTTTTGTTTGTTTTTTCCAAATTTTTCTTCATATATATATATATATATATATTCATTTAAAAATATATATTTATTACTCGCTTATTTCTGACTTACCCAGACTTTAAATAATAGGCACTTTGTATCCTCCACATGTTTTAAATGACCTTTGAGTTACCTGATGAATATACATGAAAGTTTTCGAATTTAAAAGCCTAGATAATATAATAACATCCTTGCTCTTCTATATTGTATATATACACGTGCAACAACAAAAATACTATATATGCTGTTACAAATCCCTCACAAGACAAAACGCATCGAGTAAGAATAGTTTTCCTCTTGTCTCCTTATATATATATATATATATATATTGTCATCCACAGACTGACTGTTTCGTTGTATCAAACCCCAAGAGTGTGGGTAGATATCCGATTGCCTCAAGCCAGGATCAAAAACCTGACTGATCTGACTTCAATCGGAGATTTTACCCCTGAGCTATCACCGCCCGTCAGAGAGTAAGGCGGATTTTTACGTACTTATTCTTCGAATAAACACGCCAATGACAGAGAGGGCTCAATTCATAGAAGAGCTTTCCAGTATTAGCAGTAGCAATCATTGTTTACAAATTCACGCTTTCTCTCAAGAGTGCTCGGCCGGAATTAAATTTTCCGGGAGTGTATATATTGTCATCCACAGACAGACTGTTTCGCTGTATCAGAGCTCATCAGTGTCTCTAGACATCCGATTTCCTCAAGTTGGGGATTTTGCCCTGAGCTATCAGATATATATATATATATATATATATATATATATATATATATATATATATATATATATATTATAAATTAATTGATTTAAAATATGTTTTTTTCCGCTACACAGATCTGACCATGTTTAAAAAAAATGGTTAGAATTGTGTAGTGAAAAAAACCATATTTTAAATCAATTAATTATAATATTAATGCTCTATAAATTTACATTGAGCACTATTTTGTAAAAATAAAAATATCTATAAGAACACCGGATTATATATCTTACTGTTCTTTCTTCATATATATATATATATATATATATATATATATATATATATATATATATATATATAAGAAGTAAAAGTATTCTTCAAAGGCAAATGTAAGGATTTATTTTTTGCATGTATTTATATGCAAGGATACATTTGGTTTATAAAGGCTGTTAAATTTCAGAACGTTCATTAATTTTCATCAGCTGGTGTAAAGGTCAGTCAAAACATGTGCAGGTCATAAAGTGAGACAGTAAAATTCAAGAAATGTATTTATTCAATGAATGAATATTGTTAAAATCGGGCGTATGTGGTATAAATCATCATAATCTAATCAAAGTTGAAACAATATTCATGGTGTTTTTTGCCCTAGGCATGTTTTGACTGAGCTTTCAACTACCTGCTGAATATTCCTGAACATGTTCAAATTTAAAAGTCTAGATAAATCAATGTGTTATAGTGGAACACACCTATTCTATAGTTAATAGACTCTCCCACCTATAATAAGTAGGAGTAGTAAGAGTAACGAGTGAAGTCGCTCAGTGGGTCGGTCAGTCAGTCGATGTCGGACGACAGTTAGACGAATACTAAAGTATCAGCGACCACAACTAGATTTACACTGCGTCATTACCTATTATATCAAGTTCCTAACGTTTTGTACGTCGAACCTATTTTAGGACCGACTTAGTACAAATACAAGCCTCGACTGTGAAACCACTCCACAACACAATGTCATATAAACCCGTGCAACAAAATAAATCCTTACTTTTGCTTTGATAACGCGAAACGTGACGGCTAATAATAGTTTTTCCTCTTGTTTTTTTTTATTTATTTTGTTTCTCCTGAGATGCACTACAAATGAAAATAATTTACACACACAGACACATATATATATATATATATATATATATATATATATATATATATATATATATATATATATATAATGAAATCGATTATTTCAACAGATTAGAATTTGTTTTGCTTACACCTTGGATACTAATATTTTTAGTAAATTGTCTGTTTATTTTCTGACAAAATTTCGCGAATATTCAGGACGGTACATAAAATTAAATAAAATTCTCTTTAATCAAATAAACAGAACATTTACCCGAATAGAAGAATACATCTAAAATAACGTTTAAGGAAATCAAATTAATATATACATACATATGTATGTGTGTGTGTGTTTCTGTGTTTTTGTGTCGCACATACAAAGATGGTGCCAATAAAACAGTGCTCAATGAAATATAACAGACCTATTATCCCTCACTACTATCACAACTTTGTCTTTCATACACGACGCAATCATCAGGTGCCGCATATGAACTCACCGTTACATAATTAGAATTATAATATATCTAATTATTACAATGTTGGCGTACTTGTAGCATATGCTGGTATTATAGTTTTTGATTTTTAAATTATATTTGCCAATTAAAATAAGCTGCATTCATATATGCATTTAAAAAATAAAATTCAAAAATGACATTTTTGAGTGGTGAATATTCATATTTTAATTATTTTCCTTGTTGAATCATGGTAAGATGCCCTCATTGTTTTATGGCCAAAAGTATTTGGAGAGAGCAGTGCTGATTTTTTTTCTATTTTAAATTACTTAAGATAATTATCATGATGGTAAAAACGAAATTTCTAAGGATTTTCCGTGGAACCAAAATAAAACTTAACGTTGTTACCGAAATGCATGTTCGCTTGATATACATTGGCCATTTAAGTGACAGATCCATTTGTTTCGGCAGTTGCATTTATTTCCAACAAAGAAAACGTAAATTCTTCTCTTCAAAAAAAAACATGCAACAACCGATACAATAGAGTTATGTGATAATATGTATATTTTGTAATATATATATATATATATATATATATATATATATACACACACACAAATATATATTTATATGTATATGTATATATATGTATATATATATATAATGTGTATAGATGGGTATATGCATGTGTGCATGTGTATGTATGTATATGTATGTGAAAAGTGTGTGTATATGGATATACATGAATATGTGTATGTGTAGATATGTGAATATATTTTTTATATGTGTGTACATGGGTATATATATGTGTGTGTATGTGGGTACACGCCTATGTGTATACACGTGTATATGTTATTGTGTATGTGTGTAATGTGTTTTTTGAACATAAAAATATAGGTACTTGCTGGATTAGATAATCGTTATATTTATTTTTATGTTTATATTTGATTTGTAACCTGTAGTCGATTTGTCAAATTTTCTCAATTACAAAGCGGCACGCCGTTCAATTTACTTTCCGTCGTCTCATCTCTCCCCACCTCGTCTTTTCCTCCCTCTTACTCTAACATTAGATTGTCTATGGTGTGTGTATGTCACCACGAAATGTATCTTTATGCATTAGACATCCGACAACATTCAACTTAAACCCCTTCCACCCACCTCTCCTAAAATTCTCTGTTAAGGTTTAATCCCTCCTCCTTACTTACACTCTTTCTAAATTCTGTTTTTTTTTATTTTCGGAGTTGTTTTTTCTGTTTTCTTTTGAATTTGTAGGTCTGATGAATTGGATCGTATTTACGATTCAATGGAATAAATTATGACCATGGAATATTAGGGTTTAAGCCTTTTATTATATATATATAACACAAGTAGTTTTAAGATCAGTTATAGTTGCATTAATAACATCGACAAATCTATAACAACATAAAATATTATATTAAGCAGATATATGCCTAACAAAAACGGCAAAGTTATTTTTTTCATAAATAAATGTAACTGCCGAAAATATGGTCAGCCCTTTAAACGGTAAATGTATGTATGATAATATTGTCTACCAAGCAAGCATGCTTTCCGGTAACGATGTCATTTTATTTTGGTTCACTGAAAATCCTACAAAATACTTATCGAGTGAGTTTAAGCAATGAAAGATATCTAAACTGCACCGCTCTCTCCAAACATTTCTGACAATTAAAGAATGGCAGTAATTGTTAGGGCACTGTTAGCCCAAACGAAAATATTTAAGAAAAGTTATCCCCCTTTGACTGGAGCGGTGAAAAATAAGGCTTTTTGTCACTTTCCCTTTTTGGAAGGACAGTTCCTTCTGTGTACAGATAGGTCGGCCATGACACGAACGTAAGCAACACAGATCTTCGAGGCCCATATATTATCATTACGCATCCAGAGGCTCCACTCGCCATTCAAACTGTATTTTCATTTAATAAAGATTGTTAATAGTTTATACTTTCGTTCAATCTTCTTATCTTTTTTCACACAACGACATTTCACCTCCCTGGGAATATAACAAAATTAGCGACGAGGCGGACACACACACAAGTATGGATTTAACAATTCTGCAGCTCTTACAACAACAACAACAACTACGCTTGATAGAATTTCTGAGAGTTTTTTTCTGTATCCACATCAGCGCCTTCAGAAACAAAAATATCCACATCAACAGAGGTGGTGGCACGTTCAATCACAGAGTTCTACTATGACCCGGCTGATAAACAGGCTTTCTACATAAGCTTTGCACGGTTCGGGGATCTTTTCCGTATGTAAATTAAAGAACAGGCGGACAATTGGAAAGTCAGGTTCCTTTAGGGAAACTTTGACCCTCTGTGCACGACCGATACGCAAACTACATTTTACCAAAACGCATAAACGCCAACAATTTCGACGTTACATTTGAGACATGACGCCATTCGGTGTGCAAACTACACTTTTTAATATGCGTTTTAATTGCCTTAAATTTTGAGTCAATCGATTTTGCTATGTATTCTGGTATCATTAACAAAGAATCTGAGGTATTTAAAATCACCGATGCACAGTTTAAGTGTTTAATTATTTGTATGTAGTCTGAGGTCGGCATGTGATGCTGGCATTCGCACAAGGATTCTATTCAAAATTGAAAAAGAAAACATGGTATTACTCTGCAGCAAGTTGTAGTGAATCTTAAACACTATTCGACTATGATACAATAGTCAATACCTTCAACAACGGCCGCAGTAAACACTGTTCAAAGACAATGCAGTATTACACCAGTGGGTTCGACAGACAAGAAGCCTTCATCTACTTGCTGGAATTGTGGCAGCTGGCATTTTGTTCGGTATTGTCTATTCAAGTTACATCGCTGTCGGGAATGTAACCGAATAGGACACAAAAAAGCATTCTACTGTCCACCAATGCGCAAACCAAACTCCCAAACTCTAAGTCGAAACGCTTATATATGGCGGTAGAACTGAATGGCTGTCCTGTTCGTCTACAAATTGACACAGCCTCCGTTATAACCCTAATACAGTGTAACCCGGATATCAGAGAGTTGTCGGGACTGGAGAAGAAGTATCTTATATCCGGATTTCTCTTATATCCGGGTTTGGTCTACTTTATATACATTAACACAGTCTCTAATTTGGGACTAGATAGAATCTCTCTTATATGTTTCTCTTATATCCGAGTCTCTTATATCCGGGTTACACTGTATCTCAAACACTATGGAAAACAATAGGCCAGCCTTCATTAACACCAACCACTCATGTAGCGCAAAGTACGTCCGGAGATTTCGTCCAAATCATGGGTGAATTGCCATGAAGCATCAAACTTAATGACAAAACGGTGTCTGGAATTATTTACATTTCAAACTCTAGTCACAACCTATTGACATTGAGTCACTGGGTCTTCTGGACACTCCACTTAATTCTGTGTGCAATGTGGTATCCAGACCTTCATCTTAGGGCAACATTACCGACCTGACCAAACAGATAATCAGTAAATTTTCTGCAGGTTTTATCAATTACTTAGGATGCTGCACTCAGACAGACAAAAGCTACATTTCTACTCAAACAATCCACTAAACCTGTCTTTCGACCCAAACGACCAGTACTATATGCTGCCTTGCTACTGGTAGACAAGGAATTAAAATGTCTAGAAGAAATGAAAGTTATCACACCTGTAGCATATTTACAGTGGACAACACCCATTGTAGTGGTTAAAAAGCCGATAGCTCAATTCGATTATGTGCTGATTTTTCACTTGTGGACTACCAATACTCATTACTTGTCCCAGATGATTTCTCCACCATAACCAATGGCGGAACCTGCTTTGCGAAACTAGATCTGATAGAGGCCTATTTGCAGGTGAAAGTTTCTAAAACTACCAGAGAATTGCTTACAATTAACACGCATCGTAGATTATTCCAATTTACGAGGTTCCCTTTTAGAGTAAAAACAACCCCAGCCATATTCCAACAGATCATGAATACAATATTAACAAAGGTAAATGGTGCAGCTGCATAACACAGACGATATTATAGTTGTCGGTCGAATGAATTAACAGAACGGATCAGTAATGTTCTCTTATTAATTCAAGACTTTGGTTTTCATCTTCGACCGGAAAAATGCCAGTTTTACTTACCATCAATAAAATACATGGGCTTTATATTTGACAAAGAAGGTTGTCATTCAGATCCTGAAAATGTTGCAGCTACTCAACGAATAGTATGCCAACAGATTTCAGCAGTTTATGCTAATTTCTCGGGTTGGTAGTCAATATGGTATTTTCCTATCTCAATTTCACCAAATGAAGTCACAACTCAACAAACTGTTAGTGAAAGACAACAAACGGTCTTGGCCCAGAGACTGTCAAAAATCTTTTAACAAAATCAAATCACTGTTAAACTCGGACCTACTACTCACAAAATTTCGACCCAATACAGAAGATTCTGGTAGCAGCTGATGCTTCATGCTGTGAAAGCAGTGATCTCACACGTATTCACAGACAAAACTGAGAAAGCTATCATGCATACACCTAAGTCCCTAACAACTTCTGAACGCAACTACAAACAAGTGGAAAAGGAAGCTATTTCAATAATTATTGCAGTGAGGAAATTCCATAAAATAGTTTTTGAACGTTCTTTCACGCTTCTGACGGACCACAAGTAATTACTTTCTTTATTTGGCTAAAAAAAATGGTTTCCCTGTATATTCAGCTAGCCGATGGGCGACTATATTATTGGGATACGATTTTAACATCCAGTACCGCTAGACAACAGGATTTGATCAAGCTGATGCCTTGTCACGCCTCACCAATACACTAACAGCGCCAGATGATGATACCCTCGTCGCTGCCATCAAAGATGAAAATGATTTCAAACGCATGCTCATTGATTTTATCAGAACAGTTCCTGTTACAAGTGCTGGCATAAAACTGGAAACACAAGACTCAATCATAGAAAAAGTTGTCAAGATTCTCCGGAATTCATGGTCCCCTTACACCACACACGTCTTTCGACAGTTTCAGCGTGGTAGGGACTCTCTATTGGTAATTGATAATTGTCTGATGTTCGCAGTTCGTCTCTAATCTCAGACAGGCAGTTCTGAAATAACTACATTCAGGGAACCCAGTGATTAACCGGATGAAAGTCATAGCCCGCAGTATGGTCTACTTGTCTAACCTAGACACAGGCATAGAACATACCGTTAAAGGTTGCATCCAATGCATGAAGGCACAGAAAAATCAACCTCGGATTGTTAATTCATACGGGACATACCCAGAGCGATCATGGAAATTTGCTGGCCCTATCAATGGTCTTATTTGTCTGGCAGTTGTAGATGCCTACTCCAAATGGCCAGAAATGGCCAGAGATGCAACAGACAAATACTCGTTCCATTGCAATCCTCAGACGACTGTTTAGTCAACGCGGTTACCTGAGACAATGAGTCACAGTTTATATGGTAGATGTTCCATCACTTCTGCATCTCATGCTGTATGACACACATCCGGGCACCACCTTATCACCCAAAAATCTAATTTGAACGTTTTGTGGACACGTTTATATGGGCTCTACTGAAAGCAAAGGATTAAGTGCCGCTTACGGGCACGTTGAAACACCGGTTCATTCACCGAAGTTAAGCATCGTAGAGCCATTTCAGTACTTAGAACAACCTGGTACTGTAAGCCCCAAAGTCCAACCCTTACCTCACAGTCGGTGGGGTGTAAACAGTAGTGTCAGAGCTATGCCGCCGGAACTTCGTTCCTGGTAGGGCCACCCAACGCGGACAGGTCTGACACACACCGGCTAACAAGGGCTCTGGTGGAAACCAAGGAGCGTCTGCATCGGTAACCGGCGGCTTCTGGTCGTTCCTGTCTCTGCGTCTGTGGGAATGCAAAAGAACGTTATCCGAGTAGGCCTGGGTACCCCTTCTGTAATTTATCCCAAGAATCTTCTTCTCATAACAGGAAGAAGCTGGCTCAATCCGCCCAGGGTGAATGCCGAATCAGTACAGTAGTACAGTAAGTGCCGCTACACAATTTCCTCCTTTCTTACTGATCAACATCAAATGGAGCAATGATGAACGGTCTATCACCAGCAGAGGCGCTCATGGGTCGAAAGCTCCATACTATACGACGCCTAACGGTCCAAACAATAGCCCCACACAAACCGAAAGGAAGGATATACATTTCCAATTGGCAGTTCTGTTCATCACAACTGGACTCCTGGCACAATTCATAAAAGATAAGGACAATAAATCTATGACAGATACACCAAAATATGACATAGCAACAGACCAACTATTCCATTAAGTTTACTGGCGGATACTTTTGAATTTCTATCTCCTTCACCCGGTCCCATTAAGGAAAATAGAATGTGGATGAGAGACCTCACAGACAGAGGCAAAAGCGCAAATCCACTAGGGTGAGACACCTTCAAGTAGATGATAAGCGTGCGCTATATGACTACATACTTAAATAGAAAAGTGTCAAGGCACAATTGGCCCTAACAAAAATATTTAAGAAAGTTTATCCCCATTTTACTGGACGGATGAGCCGATTTGTCGCTTCTGCTTACTTTCACAGAAATTCCCTTAGCTCTGTTTCAAATAGCAGGGCAGAATGAGGCCTCTCGCCTTTGGTGACAGTCTAGGAGAAAGTCAAAACAGTGTTATGGTTAATGTGAAAACATTTTACTAATTTCCCTAAGAAGATATGCCAGTTAATATGTAATAAAGCAAAATAATTTGTGGGTAACCCAGATCGTGAAGGTACATTGCTAGAAAAAAAGCATTAAATTCATATTCTTGCAAATAAAATAGCATTAAATTAGATTTTTATATCCTGCACATAATTTTATAGTTTTACTTCCAGCAAATACTTAAAGTCATATTAAAGTCACATTATCAGTTAAAACTTTCTATTCCAAAAGTTATTAACTAAAAGTTTTTGCAACTTCGAAAATCTCTAGTCAAACAATAAACTTGTACACATCTTGTCATTGTGTTAACGAGATCGACACGTGGTATCTGACATTTAAAAGCAACTTTCTCACTTCATAAAGACCACTTCATGAAAATCCTGACATCTCCTATTTCTATTTTTATGAAAAGTACAAACATTTAATCGACATTGTGATGAACGATGTCTCCTTATTTGACATATTTATCTTGGTCAAATCCTACAAAAAATGTCAGATAAGAGAAATGCATTATGGAATTACAAGTACTATCCTATTCTTGGCAACTTGTCTCTGATATTCACTTTTGATTAAGGCTTCGTTTCTGGATGAAAAGTCCGCAAATTGTCTGATAAGAATACTAGAATTTCTGATATCTGTTCATTTATTTGAAACTGTCATTTCTTTAAGAAAGGTTGTTCTGATACCAAATTGAAAACAGGTTATTTCTGATGTTAAAAAAGAAAAGCTATTTTTTTTTACTACGATTACCCCCAAAAATATGTCCGAATTTCATTTTAATCTTTCAAAATAATTATGACATTTAAAAAAATGCAAAAAACCTATAATCATTTTTTTCTGATTCTTGTAAATGTGTGCAAATATACATTGGGTTAATTCAATGAGATATTAAGCTTTTAAGGTAACGCTGTTTTTAAAACTATAATGTGTATGATTTATCAGATTTTATAATAAAACCAAACGGACGATTTTTGTCGAAATCCAAATTGTACAGACAAAAATAATTTAATAATATTATATTTGGAGAAACATCTTTGGGGAAAATAAAAATAGCTTTATGTGTGAAAATTTTGTCCAAATGTTTTTTGTGTGTTTTTTGCTCTGACAAGAAATATGCCATTTTTAAAAACTTACAATTAAATTTTATTTCAAATATTTAAATTATATTGTCAATCATTTTCAAAATAATAAAAATGTTCATTAATATACATCGGAGCAATGTAGTTAAATATTAAAATATAAAAAGTAACGCTATTCCAAAAATATATGTTGTGTTTAATTTAGTATGTTTAATAATGAACATAACACAACTTTTTTGGCAAGGAAAATATTATGCAATTATTGTTAGCAAAAATCTATAGAAAATAGCTTGAATAATTTGAATTCTGTAAATAAAAGTAATTGCTGTCTTAACCTTGTGTTCAAATTTCACTTTCAGGTCGGAAAATAATTATGAACAGTTTTTGAACTTTTTATTGAATTTAGGACTTTACATAGAAATGTAATAAAATAAACACTTTTATAAATATACATTGGATCAATGCAATTCATTTGAAAGAACTAACGCTTCTTATTAATATTGTTTCGAAAATTTAACACGTTTAATAATAAAAAGGAAATGGATTGTTTGAGGGCGGGACCAGGAGAAACCTATGAAATTCGTTTTAGTAAATGAAATATAGAGGAAAGTAGTTTTAATAAAATAAGTTCGGAGAAACATTTTTGTTTACATACGAAAAAAACATGATGTAAAACTGATTTAAGTTTCTAACATCTTTATCTTTAATATTATTTTCGATTTTATCACGTAATTTATTGCGTTTAGAATACAATTATGATTAACCAATCAATTTTTTGTGAAATCCTCAGTATATATTTATATTGATACGATAAATATAAGTTTCGGCATAGCCCATTTGGCGTAGCTGATTCGGCGTAGCCCATTTGGCGCCGCTGATACAACGTAGCCCATATGGCGTCGCTGATTTGGCGTAGCCCATTTGACGTCGCTTATTCGGCGTAGTCCATTTGGCGTCGCTTATTCGGCTTAGCCCATTTGGCGTCGCTGATTCGGCGTAGCCCATTTGGCGCCGCTGATACAGCGTAGCCCATATGGCGTCGCTGATTCGGCGTAGCCCATTTGACGTCGCTTATTCGGCTTATCCCATTTGGCGTCGCTGAATCAGCGTAGCCCACTTGGCGTTGCTAATATTCCGTAGCCAATTTGGCGTCGCTGATCCGCCGTAGCCCATTTGACGTCACTTTTTCGGCGTAGCCCATTTTGCGATGCTGATATGACGTCGCTGATTCGGCGTCGCTGATTCGGTGTCATAAAAATAATTGGCTTATTCGGCACAGCCGTTTAGGCGTCAGGCAATTTCACCGTCACTGTCTTTGACCGGAGGCAACCACTAACAAAGGATAAAAGCATTGAAAACACCCAACTTTCAATATGACTTTTTATTCATTTAGGAAATTATGGATCCTTTTAAAAAATTAATGGAATAATGTAAATTAAAAAAAAAAACTTATATTCAAAATATTGTATTTTAAAAAACATTTTAAAAACTTAAGATATTTAATCTTAGAATTTAAAAAAATCCTTTGCAAAAGTGTGTTCTCGACAGAAATATACAATTGTTATCTCAAATTTTAGATGAGAAATTATCATTATTTCACACTGTTTTTCATATTATTTTTTATGATGTGAGATTTCTGATATGGAGTGGTAGTCCCAGCTACGGACAAATAGCGAACCCCCAAACACGAATCAAACACTTACATTTTATAGTAAAAGTACCAATACATTTTTTTATGAACAAAATTATCAAGAATACATTGAAGCAGTAAAATTAGCAATAATACATTTTATAATAAAACCCTCAACTATACATTTTCATAGTAAAATGACTAACAATATTTTTTATAGCAAAATGACAATTAATACATTTTATATTAAAATTGAAGACATGATTAAAGAAAGATAAAAATATGCTATGATTTATCTCATTTTTGGGGGCGGTTTACATAGAATATTCAAACCTATTGTGTACTTTTTGATAAAAACACTAATTTGGGGGTACATTATGATCAAATTTGGATGTGGAGCCATCGCTCAATTGCCCCCTGGCGGACGTGGCGGTCAATTTTCAAAATGTCCGCCATGTTTCAAACGGGGAAAAATTAACCGGATGTGAATGAAATATACTGACTAAACATACAGGAAAAATGTTGAATCTGCAATGTTGTTCAACCATTATTGTTGCGTGTTGTTGCTAATGTAGTGCAGAACATAACAACAGAGGAAAGTGCCCATACGTTTTTAGAATCTTATCTTATTATCGATTTATTGAATTATTCATCGATTAACATAACGACCATGACAAACATCTCTCAACTGAACATGTCCTAATTCACTTGGATTCTGAGAGCGTCTTTCATACAACTATGTCATTTTCCATTTCCAGAACAATGTGGAAGAGCTTCAACTTTGTTGAACCTCGTTGTGCAGAAGTAGCTCCGTTTACCTCGACCCGAGCCAGCAACAGAAACAGGCTGGTCATTATTAATTCATATGCCAAGAAACGTCGCCAGAGTCGGTAAAATGCCCATCCCAGAATACACGCCAAGGGTAGGTGAGCAGCTACATAATTCTCGCTGGATATCTGAGAAAGTTCAGCAAGCTTGGATTGCTTCTCAACTCTTTTCCGTTGAGCCGATTAGATGAAGGCTCTGGCAGCACTGAGCGACAACAAGAACTGCAGGCTGAGGTATAACAAGAGCAAGTTAGACAGAGGCAGCTGAAAATAGGCGCTGACGAAGAACAGAAGTTTACTGCCCGCAAGCGCACCCATTATCTGTCACGACCATCAAGTACTGTGACGAAACACCAAAAGGTGAAATGATTCTTCTGCGGAGAAGCTCCTGGTAGTGCTGGTGTTCACGAACCTGCGGCATACCAACTGGACTCGCGTGTGATGTTGTGCGCACTGATTCTGAACGACATGGACCCTCTGACACAATGGAATTCTGGGGACATGGTTTCACAGGAGTATAAGTACCACCGAAATTGTATCCTGAACTTGTAAAATCGCATACGGATGATTTAGGAAATGGTGGACAAATGTAGAGAAGACGAACACGCAATTGCAGGACTTGCGTTCGCAGAGTTTGTTGTAGTTATTGAAGAAGATTACATGGATCCCGAGATGTCTCCGGTCTTCAAACTTGCTGAATTGGCTCAGCTATACAATCAAAGATGGAACAGATGGGAGTCAAGCACGACGTCAGGGTGCACATGACGTGCCGTAAGCAGATACTGCTTTCTCCCTTTCCAGCGCGATGCCCTGCTTGCATACAATGAAGACCTCATCGATGCCCTGGCAAAGGCTTGTGAAATAGACAGTGACCTTGATGGTGTCTACTTGGTGCGTGCTGCCCAAATTTTAAGACGACACATCATCGGAGTTGCCAAGGTGTTAAGCAGAACTCCGTGCCACCATAGCTGCATGGCTTTGTCACTATGATCTTGGAAGGTCAAGATATCAAACACCAGAGTGAAAGCACAACACCAGCGTCACTGAGCATCGTCCATATCTTCAAGTTCAATAGCGTTATTCACTGACGCGCCTCCACAGACAGTTACGCTTCTCCCAGTCAGGAACGTTACCACGCATGAGACGGCAGTTCCAACCTGCATCGGCCTAATGCTACATGCAACCGCACACGCAAGAGAGAGCTCGTCGACACCCTGGCACATAAGGAAATTTATAATGCGGTTCTGATTCTGTCCCTTTCCACTCAGCTGTGGAAGAGTGCCTGGCACCTCTACTACCAGGAGGCATGTAGTCTGCGGTCCCAACTTAAGTCTAGGCTATTCCCAAGAAATGTCAGTACTTGATGCCTAAATATGGGTTTCCTTGTCAGTATTTCATCTGCTGTTATCCTAATTACACTAGCGGCCATAATATAAGGAACGGAAACAACAAAGACATAAATATGTGTATTACTTAAAAAGTAATGCATGATTAGCAATGAAATTTTTACCGATAAAGAATCGGGTGTAATTCATAATACGATAATATTATACAAAGTTACAAAAATTCACATAATTTTTTTTTAAATAAAGATTAAATTGAAAAAAGGAAATGAGCTATTGGACAAAAGTTTAGCAACGATCTTGTTAATACTTGAGTGTGAACAAAATATCAACAAAATTTAATATTTGGTAAACATCTCCTTATTTTCAATAACTTCACTGCATCGTCGACCACATGATCTAATTAATTTCTTGCAAAAATCTGCAGTAATTCCCTCATATTTGTCTTTCAATAACTCCCATAGGTGATCCTGCTTTTTCGGGTTTCTTTTCTGAGCCCTTTCTCCAATTATCTTCCAAATATTTTCTTTTGGATTCAGGTCGGGGCTCTGGACTGGCCATTTTATTAGGGCGATTCCTTCTTCTTCAAATAAAGCCATAACTTTCTCAGCCTTGGGGCAAGGTGAATTGCCCTGCATGAAAATAGGAGATTCATAAGGATTATGTTGCAATCTTGGTACCACATGCTGCTGAAGAAGCCTTTTATAAATCTCAGCATTGATATTGCCATGTACGCGGATGATAGGGCCAACTCCTGCAGATGAAATCATTCCCCACACCATCACACTGCCGCCACCAAACTTAACAGTTTTCTTGACACATCGAGAAGACAGTCTTTCACCTGTTCTAGGGTGTACATAAGTTTTCCCCTCAGAACCAAATATAGTAAACTTGGACTCGTCACTGAAATGAACTGTATCCCATTGTGTGTCAGTCCAAACAACATGTTCTCTCGCAAACGCCAGGCGTGCCCTTTGGTTTCGCTTTGAAATGAGAGGCTTCGAAGCTGGAATACGGGCATGCAATCCTGCATTTTTTAACCTGCGGGCAACCGTTTTCCTTGAGATCTTATTATCTGTCTCTTCATTAAATTTACGGGCAATTGATGTAGCAGTTTCAAAATGTTATTTTGTAGATATTCTAACAATTCTTCGATCTTCTCTTTGTGATGTTTTTGGGGGTCTGCTGGTTTTTGGTTTTGCATCTAACGTTTTATCGGTTTTATACCTGCTAATTACACGATGAACAACACCTTTAGACCTATGAACAATATCAGAAACTTCTGAAATTGACTTTTTTCTTGATAGTTAGCGATAATGAGTTTTTTTGTCTTCAAAAGAGAGCATTTTGCATGTAGAATTTGCCATATTGCTTAAAAATAAAGTCCTAATGATAGATGAACTTTTACTTATTGTTGAAAAGCTTCATCGAGTTTTTTAACAATGTAAATTAAAAGTTTATGCAAATTATTATCATCTTTCCTTAACTTTTGTCCAGTAGCTTATCTTCTTTATTCCATTCGATCTTTATTTAAAAAAAAAAACTATTATGTAATTTTTTGTAACTTTGTATAATATTTATGCATTACACCCTAATCTTTATTCGGTAAAATTTTCATTGCTATTCATGCATTACTTTTTAAGTAATACACATATTTATGTCTTTGTTGTTTCCGTTCCTTATATTATGGCCGCTACTGTATGTTAATTAATATCAGAAACATCTCGCAAAATGTGACAAAGAGCTATCTGGCATCTCCTGATTTAAAACAGTCAATAAACATTCAGTATAACCTTCAGCAGTAATCTTTATCTAATTTCTGTGTCTTTTGGTTGTCTGCTAGCGGCCATTTTAGAAAATTTCCTCCACGGCCACTAGAGCAGTTGGGCGATAGCTCAACATCCACATTTGTTCATAAATTGGTATTTTTTCTGCCCCCAAAATGGTGCTTTTATTAAAAGATGACCAATAGTTTAGCTTACCCGCAGTACAATAGGGAAAACAAATTTTTACTCCTCGTTTGATTTTGTAAGTTTATTTGTTTTAAAAAAATGCAGTTAATTTGAATTAAGTCATGAAATAATATCATTCTCTTGAATTAATTATGTCTAAATTTTCATATTTAGATTTTCAGCATTAAATAATACATAAAGGAGTGGATACGGCGCTATACAAAGCTAATCTTCTATTGCGTGAGTGAACAGTACATTAATCAGTGACATATAGAAAAATTGGTATCATATAACAGTTCAGCGCGTTCTATTTTTTTTTTTGTTTCTTTTTTGCTTTTTTTTTGTTATTTTTTGTTTTTTAATCCGGTGCTTAGCATCATTGGATATTCCGACACGCCTTCGGATTTTGTTGTCGAAAATCGACCTTTTGGACATTAAAATCTCCCGATTTCTTCATCTGGACATCGCCGCTCTTAATCTTCTGGAAACTTCAAGCCGAATATTTTATTCTCGTTCTGTAATTGCTTCTTAGAATTATATCATAAATTCTCGTGATGAAAAATAACCTTTTCAAAAACGAATTCCAATTAAGGTAACTTATTATACCGTACAGGCAAATTATTATGAGGACTAGTGACAAATGTCTGCGTATCACAAACTATTTGCAGTTTTGTATCTACAATGAATATGTTACCGACAGCTGTCAAATGCATGTGTAAACGCTTGAATTTTAATGAGAAATGCATGCCGAAAAAGGAAATAACGTCAATATTCTCTTTTTTTTTTTTTTTGTTGTAGAGCTGCCCAGGTTTCTTGGGTATGGCTGTTTTATTGAGTCACTATCTATAGACTAGTTACTGTACTGTTGCGGCATTCACCCTGGGCGGATTGAGCCGGCTTCTTCCTATTATGAGAAGAAGATTCTTGGGATAAATTACAGAAGTAGGGTACCCAAGGCCTACTCGAATAACGTTCTTGCTTGCCGCGGGATTCCCACTGACGCAGAGACAGGAACGACCAGAAGCCGCCGGTTACCGATACAGACGCTCCTTGGATTTTCACCAGAGCCCTTGTTAGCCGGCGTGTGTGTCAGACCTGTCCGCCTTGGGTGGCCCTACCAGGAACGAAGTTCCGGGAAGCATAGCTCTGACACTACCGTTTACACCCCCCACCGACTGTGAGGTAAGGGTTGGACTTTGGGGGCTTACAGTACCAGGTGTTCCCAAGCGGTCCCCCATCTAAGTACTGACCTGGCTCTACGATGCTTAACTTCGGTAATCGAACGAGAACCGGTGTTTCAGCGTGATTTGACCGTAAGCTATAGACTAGTTGCCAGTCAAAAAATCATGCACAGTATTAAACCCATTGTTGAGAAGAAGAAACATATGTATACGTTTTCCAAGAGTATTTGTATGAAAGTGAACGTAATTATCTTGGTTAGAATTCGAACTAAGCTCGGTGATTTTTATTTCTGAACGGTTAAACATCACACTCTCTTCACAGTCCGTTGTCAACATCCGCAATGACTGAATAAATCAAGCGGAGTAAATTAGGTGCCATTCTCTGAAAAGTGAATCAATTGTTTCAGATTTTAGTATCGGTTGGGACAGCAGAACAGCAGCTTTTATTTCAAAAGCTTATTAAATGACATGAGTCCATTTTAAGCGATGTTGTTCTTTGATAATGTGTGGTTAGATTTTTTATTTCAAAATTTAGCCGCAAAATGTAAATCTATATAAACGGAAAATAGTCTTTTTTCCCTGTAACGTGTCATTTCATTTCAGATCATAGATTATCACGGCTCTCTACAGCATCCAATTCGTTGTAGCTCTTAGTAAAATGTGTCTTTTACCATTCCTACCCCTCCCCGTTTCGCAATTGATTCACACCAGATTATCAAATAGGTAGCACTCAGAATCACCTGTACCAAATTTCTTCGATATTCCCTACGAGTTCCCAATTTCCCACGTGACTCTTCCCCGTTATGTGTTCAAAAAATATTTCCGTTTCGTTTTTGTTTCTATTTTATGTAAGATTTCCTCGTTGCTAACGCACTCTGATCATGGTATTCTCAGACATCCTGTTTCTGTTGCCTTAAGTTGTCTTTTTATCTCTGAGAAAATTGTCTAGAATTAGCTGCCATATGGGAGGATTGATGTTATAGTCGCCCAGCGCGCTTTTCTTTATTTCTAAGGACACTTTCATGCTTTCGAATTACGCTATCGCAATTTCCATTCTTTATTAAAAACGCTTCCCAGACATTTACATTTTTATACTTGTTTTGAGTTTTACATCTCCAGTTCGTATCATCTTTTTTTTTTTCTCTTGCTTGCAGCCATACTTTCCTCTTCCTTAAAAAATTATAGTTTGTACTTTCTAGGTCCTTTCCTCTACTTCCTTTAAGAGGGCCAGTAGTTTTCTTCAATGCAGTGTTAACTGCAGCAACGATAATCAAAGACGACGTTCAAAACGGTATAAAAGAAAGAATATGAGATAGAAGCCTCCTAGATACTTGGCATTTTCCAACTCAGTTAATAAGCTAATAAAAACTGTTGGATGCTACTGAAAAGGAGATTCCACGAGGTAACCAATATTAACCCAAGAAAAATCCCAGCACAGTGTACCGATTATTTACTGAATAAAGGGATAATTTAATTTTTTTATTTAATATAGTCGGCCTGTAGCGAATATCTGTCTTTTTAATTGATAATTATAATCCTTTTCTTTTTTTTTATTGTTTCACCCCAAGCAAGGCGATAATGCTACTTGAACGCACGTGGTTACAAGAAGTGAAAGTGAAAGTAAAAGTGAAAGTGATTGAGAATGAGAAGACTCAGAAAGGAGAAGATTGAGAAGAGAACCAAAATAAACAGGGTTCAAGAAAACGGAAAATGGTTATAGAAGTTGCACTTAAATTTCCGAAGATTGTAGTTATCAAGCAAAAGAGAAGACGGAAATGGAGTTCCACGTGTTAGAAGATGCGAGAAAAAAACCTGTTAGATTAGAAGAGGCGTTTGCATTTATCTAATTCAAAAGTAAAGTGTTTAGACTGAGCTGGTAATCTAGTAGCACACTTAAAGACATATAGCCAGGGCAACAGGTAAAAAAAAAAAAGCCGGAAACAATGCCCTCACAATATTTGTAGAAAAGACGGAGTAACACCACGTCACGACAGTGAGAATGTCTGGTCAGGAGAGATTACATTACAGACTCATCTTTGGATCTTGTTTAGAATTCCAAGATGTACATCAGCCGCACCAGACAAGATATGACAACAATGTACACACGAATAAATAGATATATTTTGACGGGAAATTTTTCCGGCATTGCACAGTGAAACAAATTTCCTTGCAGTAGACGTATAATTTGATTTAGTATAGTAGCTCCATTTCATATCAAGGGAAAATATGAGGAAAAGAAGGCATAGCCTGTTGCTCTTCTGGAATTTGGCTTCAGAATTTAGCTTTAGGCAGAAAATGTTCTCTAAGGCGATTAAAAGAAGGCACTTTTGTTTCTGAGGTGTTGAAATTTACAAGCCGTTTCTTGCCCCAGTTAATCACTGATTGGCGATCATTTTCTAGAGCGGCTGTCAGGTATACTTTGTTAGATTTTTCGGGTCGGATTTGCTAAGAGAGGAGTAAAGGTTTGTATCCTCTAGATAATTATCTAGTTAAGCGCACTGCACTTCCACCCACCAAAAAATATGGATTTATTATTAATGATAAGTACATTAATATAATTCCAGTCGAATCGATTGCATTCAGTTATGCACTAATAGCCTTGGGAAAGGTATGAATCCTCTTCTTCTTCTTCCAGCTATGGATAAATAACAAAACAGACCGAGTTCTATAGCTTTGGATGGCAACTGGTCTACCGCAAAAAGAAATAGCAACCTACTGCGGAAAAAAATATCTGACTCGTCATGTATCGAAAGATATATTATCGCCAAAGCGTGTATCACGCATGGCACATAACTGAGTTACTATGGGTAAATAGCAGAAAGGGCCGTGGAGTATAACTGGTCTACCTCAAAAAGAAATGGCAAACTACTGCGGAAAAAATCTGCCTTGTCAGTCATGTATCGAAAGATACATGATCGCCTATACGTGTATCATGCATGGCACACAACTGACTGACTATGGACAAATAGCAAGGACAGACAGGTTCTATAGCATTGGATGGCACCTGGTCTACAGCAGAAAGAAAAGGCAGCCTACTGCGGAAAAAAAATCTTCTCCGTCAGTCATGTATCGAAAGATCCATGATCGCCTAATTGTGTATGACGCATTGCACATAACTGACTGACTATGGGTAAATAGCAGGACAGACGGGTTCTATAGCCTTGGATGGCAACTGGTCTACAGCAGAAAGAAATGGCAACCTACTGCGGAAAAAATCATCCTCGTCAGTCATGTATCGAAAGATATATAATCGCCTAAGCGATTATCACTCATCGCGCATAACTGACTGACAATGGATAAATAGCAGAAAATACCGTGTTATATAGCCTTGGGTGGCAACTGGTCTACCTTAAAAAGAAATGGCAACCTACTGCGGAAAAAGATCTGCTTGGTCAGTCATGTATCGAAAGATACATGATCGCCTAAGCGTGTATTACGTATGGCACACACCTCACTGACTATGGGTAAATAGCAGGAGAGACGGGCTCTATAGCCTTGGATGGCAACTGGTCTACGGTAGAAAGGAATGGCAACCTATGGCGGAAAAAATATCTGCCATGTCACTCATGTGACATATCGAAAGATACATGATCGCCTACGCGTGTATCGCGCTTAGCACTTAACTGACTGATTGAACGTCTTTCGCAAACATGCATGAATTATAGACATATATCAACACCTCAGATCGATTACCTCTTGACACACTGGATACACGGTGGAGTAATGTATAGCGGCTCGTAACGAGGAATCAGAGAACCGAGATCAAAATTAGGGGGTACTCAGTGAGAATCGAACTCACTACTCAGCCGTAATTGTTCTAGCCAGACAAGCTTGCTAACCATTACACCACCTCGAGAGGCCCCGCTTCTGCCGAGATATAGTATATACTTTTGGTCTGATCAGAATTTTGTTAAGGAAGAGCATTCTGGAGCGGTATAGAGAACAAAACTTTTTCCCAGCCTGTTGTTGTACGGACACACTAATGACTCAAGGAAAAGCATGAATTTTTCTCTTCCATCCTCTAGAGCTAAGAAAGGCTTTGTTTTTTCTCTTTATGTTGAAGCATGTTTACAAGAAGGGCAGCAATGAATACAAAATGTTTGTGATTGATTGATTTATTTTTACGGCTGAAAAAACCTCTTGCAAATATTTTAAAACCAGAAAATATTTTTAGATTGTAAGAATGTTGCAGTTTTTTGTGTACGTATGTACTAGTGAGCTGGCCCAAATGACTTGACTCTCTTTATAGTCCACCAATAGAAGGTTAACCAATCAGAAGACGTAAAATATTCAATCCGTCGTGTATAAAGGCGGCCATTTTGTTTACTCTCTCCGAATGTCCAGTGTCAGGCGAAAGAACAGAAGGAAGAACTACGCTCTGCTACTTTACCGGGATATCCACTGCTAACCTGTACAACGCTTCCCTACTGTCTTCGAAATATTCACTGCTAACCTCTGGATTCTATACTCAAAGACGACCGTCATCATGAACAACACAGAATTCTTTTGAAATAATTAGGATTTTCTGATACAAGTCCTATTAATTAACACACAACTGAGAGGAGAAGATCCTCAAAGATTTTTTCATACGTGAATGAATATAACAAATGCGACTGGAATTGGAATTCAGCTCCCCGTTTAACAATTCCAAGCCGTTATCCATTACCGCATATCCATGCTTACAACACTTGTTACTCCAAAGAGGTCACCCATCTAGCTAGGCACCAGGTTAAGTGTTGTTTAAATTCGGTGATCATACGAGTACCGGTGTTTCAACGTGATTAGGCTGTAGGCCAAAACATATCCGAAAGTAACTGGAAACTGCAACAAGGTGATACACAGTTATTAAAAGCAATGGTAAGTGTAGAGAGCCGTAAACCGCCGACATTCTCAAGCGAAGTGTTATGACATTTATTTTTTTTTCTTCTTAAAGAACATCGTTTATATTCAAATCAATCTTAAGTATTCAAATGTCGTTATTTGAATGGATAACGCTGATGGAAATATGGAAATCAAAGTAATTGTTTTTGTCGAATTTTATAAAATGCCAAATAACTTGCCTCGTTGCAATTAGCCGAATTATTGCCATCAGCTCGATTCTCTTTGAGTTTCATTGCGACATACTGTCGTGTTTCCAATAAAAGAAGCAGAAAATTACCTAAGTAAGCCAGACATAGTAAATACAAAAAAAAAAAAATTAAAAAACACTCAGAGATAATCTCATCAGATTATAATCGTGGACAGAATTTCCACAATAATCTGATTTATTTCAATTGCTTCCAGACTAATTCTTCTCTTTTACTAAAACCGTCGATTTTTCTTTTTCCCCTGAGGATGATGTCACGTCGCTAATTACAGATATGATATTATAGTCGACAATAATTTCTGCGGAATTATTTTTTTACATCTCTTACACTTTCTACAAGAAGATATTAGATTTTTACAACGACTTCTTAAAATATCTATTTTTCTTCTTTTTTTGTTTTAATATTTTCACCCAAAGCAACGCAATAAAGCCTCTAAGACGCAAAGGGACTACTGAGTGTTAGAGAATATGAGAAAATATACTATTAAGAAGAAAAGGCAATAAAAGAACAACAAATAAGATAGCGATCGACATTGCATTTGCATTTTAGAAAATCAAAGTTGACAGGGAAGCAAGAACCTGAAAGAGAGTTTCACAAGCGAGTAGTGTCAGAGAAGAAACTATTAGCATAGAACTTAGCCAATTTTCTTTCGAGAGATCGACCGGCGAGTCGAGAAGAGGGAAATAATTTCGCGAGCCTACGTGAAATTGTGTTTGGACCAATGAAAACCTTGTCTTCATAGAAATTAGCCGTTGAACCAAGAAGAAGAAAGAAAGGAAAGTAGCCAGCCTATGCGAAATTCTTTTTTGATATAAAATGAGGAGAAAAATTAAATTAATAGTAGAAGAGTGTCTGAAAATCATATGACATGTTTGGTTTCTGCTCACCGCCTCCAGCGTTGAAGTTTTCGTCAGTGTAAAATTACTCGCACATTTATATTATCGACTTCTAACGAAGCACGTGGCACTTCAAAGAAATTTCTCTCAACCATCAAAGAACGCTAAGAATTTAAACTATTTTCTTCGTCTATTTTTAAATAGACGTAGACAAATCCCTTCTGTAAACAACGAACTCTCTTATCCTTTGTTGTTGTTTTTTTTTTTAATATTATTATTAATCCGTTGTATGATTTTCCCTTCAAGATAATTCGTTAAAAACACAGACTTTAAAAAATTCTGATTTATTTTCCTGGAACGAGCTACTAAAACTACTTCAAGCGTGTACATTCGTGAATGAATTCCTTACGTTTTCTTAAAAATTACCCTTGTGTTTCCTCGTCATTGTCATCCTTCGTTACTCTTCTTGGCATGAGTAAACCAATTGTTTATTTTAACCCCGAGGCCGTACACCACTATAGCTGTTATAATGAAATCAAAAACAATCATTTTTAATAACTTTTAACATAACTTGTTTCGAATTTAAATATTCAATTCTTTCTGAATTTTTCTGTTTTTGTTTATAATTACAGTTGGCTGCCGATAGCCAGTTGCATTTAATACAGGGTGCGAAATTCTTCCCACATATACCTCTCACATATTCCTCCCAGAAATAACTCCAACATAATATTAAGACATTGCTGGTCTGTGTTCATCTAATTAATGACTTACCATGAATTACTTTGACGTACACTACTGTTCAAAATTTTGATGTAACCCCTGGTATTTTTTTTTTAAATTAGCGTCCAAAGTAGTTTGTTTTGTACTTTAAAGAAGAGAAAAAAATTATGCTTGGTTAATTAGAAATTTTATTATGGCATCTTACGATTGAATTTTGCTCTCGCAAATTATCTCCCTTTAGACATCATTAATGCAGCACAAATTTTTGACATTTGTTGCAAATATTTCTCAAAGTATATGTTTGATAATTTTTTTTTAACTCTTCTCGCAAGTTTATCCCATTCTAATTCTGGTAGTTGTTTCAAACATTTGAACTGCAGTGTATATATGAGAGGTATTTCTGTGGTACCCTGTATAAAATTAGTCCGTACCCTTTTAGGCAAATAGCGTTACGACAGTGTATACTAATTCTGTGCGACTGCCACAGTGATTTACTAAGCGCAGTTTGGCTGCAGACTGTCATAAAAAAAGAAAGAGAAAAATGCGCTTGTAATTTTAAAATAAATAAAGATTCAATTATATTTTTTTATCTATTACTGTTCTGGTTTTATTGTTCTTTTAAAATTGTTTTTATAGCTATTATTATTTCAGTTGAACTCTTTTTAGAGGCATGATTATGTAACGGCCAAAAATCAAGGGTCACTTTTAGATTCAACTTTAGCGATAAGTTGAATATCCTGGAAACAGGTCGATGAGTCATATACAACATTTGCATCGATAGGAGGAGATAGGTTTCCCTATCGTCTGGTTTACAATCCTTTTCTCGGTTTTTTGAAAAGGAGTAGAGGTTTATCCCTTGTCTCCTGTTTAGAATCGGATTTCCTGTTCCGTCAACTTCAATTATAGACGTCTAATGTTTCAGTTTAAACTCTGAAATATTTTTACTAAATATTTTTTCTCCTCAATATGAGTAGATGAGTGTGTCTATTGCCCGGTTTACACTTCTCTCCGGTCATTTGAACAAGGATAGAAGGTTATGGCTTCTTCCATGTTTAGGGTTGGGGTTCCGGTTACTTCTAAGGTATTTTTAATTAGTTTTTATTATCGGCTTGCTTAGGGTGAATTGATTAGAAAATAATTTCAAACAGTTTAGTCTATCCAGTTTAACTTGTAAGGCTTGGATGTCCCTTGAGTTGGGATTATCTCCTGCGTATATTATCGTCAACCCGCGTTTCTTGGTTAGAACGTCAACGTTTTTAACCGATAATATATATATATATATATATATATATATATATATATATATATAATAAAATTTCGGTTGGGCACTGAACAGAGAATGAGCGAATTTGTAAACAGTGCTTGCAACTGCTGATAATGCAAAGCTCTATGATGCATCGATCACGATGAGTCACTGGCATGTTTATTTAAAATAAATACTTAAAAATTAACCTTCCTCTTTTCCGAGAGAGTCGATAACTTAGGGGAAAAATCTCTAACTGAGATGCCTCACTACACTCATGAACTGTGATACAGCGAAACAGTCTCTCTGGGGATGACAGTATATACATACATACATACACACACACACACACACACACACACACACACGCATATCTATCTATCTATCTATCTATCTATCTATCTATCTATCTCTCTATATATATATACGTACATATATATAAATACATATATATATGTGTGTATATATATTTAAATTGTGTGTATTTAGGCAGCATATTTTCATTAATACATGTTTCATTAAATAATATAGACAAGTGTTGTCTTTCTTCGTTCAACAATAATGTTATTAAACTTATCAGACGTTACGAAAAAATTTACATAAACTAAAAAGACAACACTTGTCTATATTATTTAATGAAACGTATTAATTATATATATATATACATACATATATATATATATATACGTACATATATATATATATATATATATATATATATATATATATATACATACATACATATATATATACATTTATATATATATTATATATATATATTTACATATATATATATATGAATAAAGAGACAAGTCGACGCGATTTGTCTTCTGAGGGATTTTATAACGGCATATATAGTATTTTTGTTCTTGCACCTGTTTATATACAGGAGCAATGATTTTATTGGCTTATCTAGGCTTTTAAATTTGAAAACGTTCATGAATATTCATCAGCTGGCTAAAAGGCCATTCAAATCATGTGGAGGATACAAAGTGCCATAATTCAAAAGTCTGTGTAAGACAAATGTAAGCGAATAATAAATATACTTTTTTAAATGAATATTGTTTAAATTGTGATAAAAATATTCTGGTTTGGGATGGATTGTTTGCTGTACATCTTCAAAAGCATCATGTAATGGATCTAACCGTTTTCTTTTGACTTTTGAACATGTTGGCTTGGGAAAGTATTAATTCATTCAGGAAATGTGCAATTGGAAAGAAACTGTGGCGTAGATTTTTTTTTTTATTTTGATAATATTCGATAGCTGCACTCTCGAGAATTTTTCTTTCTGGCTAAATTATTTTCTCTTTCGAAAAGGTTGACGTTTTTAGATCAAAGTTTTGGTTGAATTTATTTCTATGTATGAATATTGCATTTGATGAATTGTTTATAATGTCCCTTTTGTTTTTAGAGTTACTTTTTATTATAATTATTGCATGCTTTTCCCGAATGTATTGCGAGGAAGTTTTTTTGTAATTTATTTTATATATGCTTATTTCTAAAATATTATTGTTATGGGTGTTTTTGATACTGATCATATCCATAAATTTCTATCTATCTATCTATCTATCTATCTATTAAAATCTCTTCATTATCCATCTAAGCATCTATGGCAGCAAGAAGGATTTGGAGAACCTTAAGAAGGCTGCAATCACCTAATCTGTGTGGTTGGTGACTAAATCAATGGGACCGGTGTACCTTTCCATATTCTACGCTATACACTGGAGGTGGTGGAAAAAGAAAAAGAACTTTAGTTTTATGGAATGACTTTCTAACAATACAAACAAAAGCGATATAATCAACATCACTAATCTAAGTACCGATTGTCAGTACTTTTGAATCTTTACTTTTATTGCTGTTACACACACACGTATTTATATATATATATATATATATATATATATATATATATATATATATATATGTTTATTATGTTTATCTATATATATATCATTGTGTGATGCGCTATGTATTTTAATATTTTTTAGACCAATTTTTTTAAATTTTACTTTTTTAGATTTTACATTTTGATTTATATGTATATGTATATGTCCGTACCAGTGTGTGTATGTATGTATATATGTAGGTGTGTATATAGGTATATGTATGTGTATGTATGGATGTATATGTATATGTATGCATATATATGTATATTTATGTATGCGTATATGGATGTATGTATATGTAGGTAGATGTATATGTAGATGTGTTTATATGTGTGTGTATGTTTTGGTATGTATGTACTCATATATATCTGTATATGGGTGTATATGTATGTATATATGTATGTATGTATAGTTAGACGGATAGATATAGGGATACATCGTTTATTTGTTTAGATGGGTGATGTAATTGTATGGAGATGAAAGGTTTTATGTATATATGTTTATGTGCACGTATGTGTATGTCCGTATGTATATATGTGTTTGTATTTATGTATGTATATGTATACATATATGTGTATGTATGTGTATATATATATATGTGTGTGTGTGGATATATGTGTATGTGTGTACATGGGTATATATATATGTGTGTATGTGGGTACACACCTACATGTATGTATGTACGTGTATATGTTATTGTGTATGTGTGTATACGTATGTGTTTTTGAACATAAAAATATAGGTCCTTGCTAGATTAGATAATGGTTATATTTATTTTTTATATGTCCATATTTGATTTGTAACCTGTAGTCGATATTAATTTTGTCAAAATTTCTTAATTACACACCGGCCCTTTCAGTAAATGCCCTTCAGTTTTATTTTTACCCACCCCATCTCACTCCCCCACTCCTTTTTCTTTTCTTTTACTCTCCCTCCCTCTTATTCTGATCTTTAAGATTAGATCGTCTATGGTGTGTGTATGTCACCACAAAATGTATCCTTTCCGGTTACATCTTTAATGTATTAGACATCCGACAACATTCATATTTCTCTCACTTTAACTCCGTCTTCAACTCACCTGTCTAAAACTCCTCTCTGTTAAGGTTTAATCTCCCACCTTCTCTCGTCTGTTACCCCTCTCTAACATTCGTCCCACACTCTCATACTCACACTCTCTCTAAATTGTATTTTTTATTCCCGGAGTTGTTTTTTCTGTTTTCTTTTTGAATTTAGAGGTCTGATGAATTGGATCGTATTTACGATTCCAATGGAATAAATTGTGACCATGGAATATTATTGTTTAAACCTTTTATATATATATATATATATGTGTGTGTGTGTGTGTCTGTGTGTGTGTGTGTGTGTGTGTGTGTGTGTTTAGGCAGCAATCCTTCTTTCATGACATTTCACTGAATACGACAGACAGGTGCTTTGATTTAGTTTTTATAAAATTTCTCATGTGATCTAATGATTTTGTTTCCTTTGCGGAGGATAATTTATATAAAAGTTGTACAATTCTTCTATTTATCCGAGCGCTTTCGGCTATACATTTAACCATTTTTAAGGTTGAATTATATTAACTGTTAGCAAGAAATAGTTTGTTGCATGTACGTGTTTATATAATGTTTGCATTTTCAAAACATGGTCAAGATATTGGGTCCATGGTCATAATTGATATCATTGTGTTTTTTTTTTCGTTTTATTAATAATGCTTGCATTATTTTTAGCCTTTTTTGCATATAAATGATGCTATTATATTTGTTTTGTCAGCAAGTATGTTACGAATAGAAAATTATAATATAAATATGTCATAAAATCACTACAAAAATAGCCATTTTGTTTCAACACTCATGGTGTCGTATCAAGTTGTATCGGGGTCCACCATTTTTTAATACAAGTGGTCTCGACCAGTATGTACTTGAACTGCTGCCGTTAAATACCCAGAGTCATTTAGAATAGACAGATTGAGATTGTGATTGAGTTGGAGGTAGAGTAATAGTGTGAGGTAACCGCTTGTAGAAGTCACAGTTACAAGCACGTAGACTCTAAGGAAGTCTTACTTCGAGACTGGATTTACCAGACTGTATATATATATATATATATATATATATATATATATATATATATATATATATATATATATATTATTAATGCTACTAACCACGTTTCTGGATTTACTAACCGTATTACCAACTGTATTATTGTGCAAATACATTTATTTGTTATATTCCATTCCTGTGTTTGTCATTCATTTGAGACCGGATTTTATCCCGGAATCCACAACACAAGTGACGGTGTTGAATGTAGAATAAAGAGTTTTAGAAGTTTTCAAATCGATCAAACACCCATCGATAGAGAAAACCGTGTTAGATAAGCTATAAATTTTAAATTTTAAATTTATCTGTTTTAAGTTTAAAATATTATAAAATTATTTAAAGAAGGAAGTGAGGAAATAATACATATATTTTGTTATTTATTTTGTTTTAATCTAAAGGCCAAAAACTCAGAATAAACGTTAAAATCTAAGTTGATGCAAAGCTTCGTTACAACTTAGATACATTTGAAGTGGTGATATGTGCAGAGGAGGAGATGAAATCTTGCAAAAGACAATACATATATAATCAGATTATAATACACAAACAAAAAAAGACTACATAAACATACAATGAAAGGTATATATATAAACGATCAGACACACATAACAGAATTAACATGCACACAGATATGAGACTTTGGCAATACGATCTGAAGATGTTTTTTGAATGAATTGAAACTTAACGCTACCAATGCCATGTAACGTCCCATCTGTGCAAATTACTTTCTCCTTTGATAAGTGTGATGATCTTTTTGGCCAGACAAATATTGAAGTAATTCCAAGAATACAGATGACAGTGATATATTCAGTATCATACAAACTTCCCTGATCGCTAGACGATATCAAACAGGCCAATCGCGCTTGGTTTGTTCTGGTATCTTTATACTGTCGTAAACGATTTCTGTGCCCACATTTTGAAAATATTAACGTCATCTCGTGAAGCAGACGAAAGAAGCGCTCATTGTTCAAGGAAAAAATAACTGCTATGTTTGCGATAAGTACAGACATTCAGTAATAACCGGCAGGGTAAACTGATAAAAGGTTTCTTTCTTGGATAGTTAAGGCAAACAGAATTGATAACACAGTCAGTCGAATGGACGACTGGACGGCATTCAGAAATATCGATCTATATAGACGTGGGCGGAACGTATATGTACTTACGGCCTTCTTTGTTCGTTAGGATGAATCTAATTGAACGTGTTGATAACTAAAGTAATGCGGGTCTACAGAGCGGACATTTCATATAGTTTTTATTCCGCGTATTTATTTGGAATCCTCCAATTAATCTAAAACGTTATGCAAGGTTATTTGTTAATACAGATTCTAGAAGAAAAAAAGATTGGCAATAAAAGGAACACTGGTACAATGGCCATAGTTCTTTTTTGGAGGTGTAGGAGCGAAAATAGAATGGTGGAGAAACCTTTCAACAAAAAACGTCGTACCACAAATAATAAAAATAATAATAATAATAATAATAATCATAATAATAATCTCGAAAATGTGGCATATGGGAACATCAACAATCCTTGTTGTAGTTGGAGCCCTAGGACTGATTGGAAAAGATTGCAGTAGACTAATTGAAGGGATTCCTGGAAGTCCATGCCTCAAGGAGATACAAAAAATTGTTCTGACAAATACAGCGCACACTTTACGAAGGGCTTTATCTATGTAATATATTTTTTTTTTTATCAGTGGAAAGTGTCATGATGCCATTTCTAACCTTAGATCCCTGGGCGGGACCCGGAAAGAAATGTGTCAACGCCAGAAATCAAAGAAAATAATAATAATAATAATAATAATAATAATAATAATGTGGAAATGAAGACTGAGACTGTGTTAATAGCAATCGAAGATCTGGGTCTCGTGAGAAAAAAGATGAACAGTTTCACTAACAGTATCCCATCCCACGTAACATCAATATACAAGTAGCCTAAGACTTCGCCCTATTAGCAACATCCCATATCCTAAGGAAAGTGCTATCAATTAAATGACATTTCAGCTATAGGGCCTAAAGACCTTAGTTTGTACCCGGCTCTACAGGATACAAAGCAAGAAGGATAACATCCACACACAACAACAACAACAACAATAATAATAATAATAATAATAATAATAATAATAATGATAATAATAGCTAATCGCCTAGACATTGTGTTCAAAGGCCACAGAAACAGAATGCACTTTCTTATTAGGATGATAGTCTCTGCAGATTGTAATGCATATTTAAAGATCTTAGAAAAGTAACAAAATGCAAGGATCTTGAAGTGGAAATCTAAAACATGTGGCACATGAGAACATCAGCAATTCCAGTTGTAGCTGGAGCCCTCGGATTGATTGAAAAAAATTATGATAGACTCATCGAAAGGATTCCTGGTAGTCCATGCCTTAAAATAAATACAACTTATACTCACAATTACAACTCACACATTACGAAGAGCTTTATCTATGTAAAATATCTGTGAACTTAGTTTTTTTTGTTTTTGTTTTTGTGCACAAAAATTATCATAGGAAATAATCCTGTTTTCCCCCTTTGCAGATGATGCAACCGGTGTATTACAATAACACCGACAGGAGAACTTACCATCTACCTAAGTTCTTATTTTCTTCTCATTTTATTATAGCAGTGACAATTTAAGATGGCTGAAAAATTAGATAATCAGTAATCCACGAATGTCTTATATAGCTTTTCTTTCCTCGCATTTCTGCTGCTTTGTATTGCAATTTTTAAATTGTTTTCCCCGCAATTATAAATATGCAACATTGATAGTAATTTTTTTTTAAAAACGTGACTTCGTGACTTGCAATCTGTCTTTTTGTGGCAGTCATTTGAACCGTATAGTTAAAACTAACGCACTAACAGACGATAGTAAAACAAGTATTGCTTCTCGTCATCGCTATGATTCAATAATATTGTTAGTTAATAAACAATAATCGCTGGAAGAAGGCGTTTAACATTCTAATATTTTTGTCCTTTATTTCTTGACTTTTTATACCTTTATAAGATGTAAAACTAAAAGACTGGGTATTGCTTTGTCTTTAATGTTTTGGCTGAGTTAGTACTTCACAAATAATCTCTCTCTCTCTCTCTCTCTATATATATATATATATATATATATATATATATATATATATATATATTGTGGCACCATGCATAATTGGAAAACTGAAAAGAGATATTCATAAATATATGATTTATTTTTTTCGGTTTGTTAACCATTTGATAGTTATTTAGAGATGAAAAATATTTCGGAGTTGAGAATAATTCTCTAATTGCGTTTAGGCGATCTGAGGGAAAGAAAGAAAGGAGGAGGAAGAAAAAAGAAAGAGAAATAGATGGTACAAAACCCGGTCATAAGCACACACGCTCAGCTGACACATAACAGGTGTCAAAAGATATCTAGGTCAAAGTACCTGACCGAAATCCACGAAAAAATGGAAGTTTGTTATATTTGGTTGAAGAAATAGAGTTTAGAGACAATGAAAAGAAAAAGAAAAAGAAAGAAAAAAATATAATACGAAACCAGGTCGTAAGCAAAAACACACACGCTCGACTGGCACATATCAGATGTCAAAAATATCAGGTCAAGCACCGACCTACTTTCGTGTCCTCGGAGGATGGGAGTTTGTTATCAATTTGGCTGAAGAATAAAATTTTAGGGTCAATGAAAAAAAGTATTAATAAGTAACAAATGAAAAGGATGTCATTGAGATGATAGGTAACGGATGGGAAACTGTATCTAAGGATATGAAAACAAAACATTAATACACGAAAGCCAGATAATTCTAAAGTTGAAAAAAACCACCCAAGGTGAAAATGTTTTTTTGAGATAATTAAGATTTTTGTTAACAAGCTCCGAGCGAAAGAAAAAGGTGAAATATTTGTATTAGCTCGCGAGAACGCCACGCAGTCTAGGAGAATTCCTTTCTTAGATCGCATCCAATTAGCAATAGGCTGTTTTGACAGATGCCACGTGTGAAAGGAACCGATAGCGTCATTCGATATCGTACGAAAAGGACAATTTAAATTTTGTTTTTTTTTAAGCAAGGTATTTCTTCCCCCAGAACAAAGCCACGGATTGTCCACGCCCGATTAGAGACGTCACGAAGGAAGGATGGAATACACCGACCAGAGTTTCATTGGCCGAAGGCAGTCACATGATACATGAGGGAGGAGGAGAGACACCCGGCCGGGACACCATTGGCCGAGAGCGGTCACATGATGTGCGAGGGAGGAGGAAAGATGCCCGACCAGGACCCCATTGGTCGAGAGCGGTCACCTGACATACGAGGGACCAGGGGAAGCGGGTATACGCCTCCCCCCAGAGGCACAGTAAGGAAGTAGGAGTGAAAGTAAGTTACCGATAATGGAAAATCCCTAATCAGGAATAATACGTCTTTAGAATTATCAAGAAAACCCTGGCGCCGACAGGCCCACCCCAGTTTTTGACTGCCTCAATAAAAGCAGGACCCCAATCGACAGAAATCAATTGGGGTTGCGCCTCGGAAGAAGAAGTTAAGTTGGAGTTGCAGAGCGGACGGCGGGCCTTGTTCATTAGTCCCCTTTGCGGCAAGAAAGGCCGGTTCGTTTGGCCTAAGAAGAGAAATTCGTCCAACCCAAGTCGAAGTGAAGAAATTCGCCCAACTCAAGCCGAAGTGAATAAGCTCGTCCAACCGAAGCCGAAGAGAAGAAGTTAGTTCGCGCACTGACGGCAGAGATGAGTGAACAATAGTTCAGACTCTGAGGAGAGAGTTAGTTACAGCCACGGACGACGAGAGAAATCAGCCGTGAACGACAGGTAGAGATCAGCGCCCAGTGTTGAAACCAAACCACACACCGAAATGCAAATTTCTAGAGAGCAAGCAACTCGAAGCCTTAAAGTTGTATGCTAGAAGCTTGGTGCCACAGTCCACAAAACGGGTCGGGAGGTAGGAATAATCTTGTGTAACGAACATTTAGATATAAAAAGTTGTTACCTTTTTCTTCAATAATTTTTGACCTTGTGAGTTTTTTTTTTTTGTTGTGTTATCACCCCGTTGGACTCAGCTTGCATACGGCCCCAATCCCTGTTTGATCCCGTCTGTCTAAGATCTAATCACAACGTGGGTAGGCAGACCGGAGATCAGTACAGTTACCCTAGTAACCAGGCGTTGGAAGCGAGTTGGGAACGACGAGGCTGGTATTCATCTAATCAAAAGGTTAGAACGTCACACTTGGAGCAGCGAGGAGCGAACAGCTGGCGTCGCGAACGGGATCGAACGACAGAGTCGACGCTGCGACCAGGGGGGACGACGTCACATATAAACAACACCTTAAAAATGAAACTATGTGTTTTCTATCGCTACCCTGTTCGCTGACAATGAGAACTATTCATGCAGTCTCATTTTGACTATTTTGGCGAGGATTATTTCAACAAAGACAATTTGTGTCGCAACCATTTTTGTTACGTATTCTAACAATATTTTTGTTAAGAATCATTCAGATGTGTTTGAATTAAAGAATTAAGAACGGTTTATGACTGATTCATTAAATGAAATTAGGAATACAAATACATTTAGAGAAATACTATTGCATGTAATGTGTAAAAAACGACTACAAATATCAGAAGCCTTTACAATAAAAAAGAAACTCGAATAAAATCCCATTTAATTTAAGATAAGATATTAACAATATGTTTCAGAAAACGCTACACTACAAGCCAATACGTGAAGATTCAATGCTTAAAAAGCCATTAACTCGATTAAAATATTTATATTTTTAATAGTAACTGCTTGTTGAAGGTGCAAAAAGTTTAAATATAGATCAAGCATATTCATTCCTTCGGTGTTTGAAATTAGACAATGGCAATGTTGAACATCAACAGGCAGAATAGCATTAACAGCATCCCTTTTTAAAACATTTTTTGGATTGTTTTTAAGTTTAGTTGCAACCAATAAACGTTTCGCTACGTGTATCTCTTTTATCCCGCTTGCCCTTTCAAACGCAATGTGACATACCGACATATTATCCAGGTTCCGCCTCAGCGCAGATCGGAGCTGGATGAAAAAAAAAAGGGGATTTTAGTATCGTTCGCCATAGGCCTGTATCGGCTGGTTCGGACTGTATACATAATAATCCGCTTCGTTTTGCTATATTCTCCTCCTACCACGTCACAAAACACAAACTGGGGTCAAAACATGAAAATATACATTCAAGTGTATGGTATTTATCTGAAATAAAAACGAAGTTAACAAGAATTAATTGAACTGATTTTATCAACTTTTGAATATGGTTCTCTTAATTCTCATAACGCTTGTTCGAGATGGAATTTTAGAATGAGTCAAGTTCAGATAATTGAAAAATTTGATTTTTCTCTTCATTTCTCGTCCTGGATAATGGAATTTCAGAAAATTGACGTACGTATAATCGAGGAAGCATATAGTATGAAAGTGTAAATGATAGTATTCTGTAAAAGGAGATATCCCCGAGTGAATGGACCAATGATTTTAACTAGCTAGGTTAAAAGGTTAGAACAATATTGAACAGCCCGCCGATTCTCCTATTTTCGAGTTTTATGCCGCATTTAGTGTAGATCCAATAAATTTCTTTTATGCGCTGTGTCATGTGGCTCTTAGCAATCCTTGATCTTTTTCAATTCCAATACCAATTCCAATTTTCCTTCCAATTCTGTTCTGTCGTCAATTTAAGCATATTCGTAAGTTAGGTTATTCACACTTTAATTCTATCACGTTTGTGCTATGAGTGTCAAATTTTCCACGTCCGCTTTGCTTTTGATGTGCCCCGAATACATTCGAATGTCTAATTCTAAGTGTACTTTTTGTTCCCCAGGTCCTTAAAACGTCCTGTTTACTGTCATAATCTGGGGAACAACATATCTGTTGCCTCAAGTATGTCGGTTATTTTAGCCAACTTGATTAATCAATGTAAAAGTAATATGGTTCAACAGAAGACACCAGTTCTTTATTATCATCAATGTCTACCTTTCATTCTTTTCAGAGAGCATTTTAACAGTTGTAAGATCACAAGCACCCACTTCAAAAATGTTTTGCATATGGTAGGGTTTTCTTCCGCCGCTTTTGTTTCAAGATTAAATATCGAACAACAGATATTGCAACTAACTTTTATGCTGAGTTGATTTCTCGCGTAGGATAAACTTCTCGAAATGCTACCAAATGAGCAAACGTGTGTTTCTATTTTTCAAAAGTCTCCTTGATAAGGCTGAAAAGATTTCGGTACCGCCATGTAGGTATCCTCTCTTGAGTGTCCATAAAAAAATTATCAAACGTCTTTTAATCTACCCTGTAGCTATACGTGATTTTGCTGTAGTTTTCGTAGCAAGTAATGTTTTTAAGAGATGGAGAGGCTAGCCGAACACACAAACGGTTTCATACTTACCTTAGACTAGCAGCATGGCCCGGTGTTGCCAGTGCTTGATTAAAAAATCGTACGACTCATACAACAATCGCTATCACGTGACTTAAAATATTTTTGCCCTTCCTTGCCTTTAAAGGAGTGCCCTTTGCCGTGCTGATGTTGCTACATGCCTTACTTCTTGCCTTTCTCACACTGCGAATTTTTTCTAAGCTCTATACTAAACATTAAATCTGTTACAATTAAAGAACTAAACAAAATGAACACAAAACGATCAGCTTTAAAAAAGGACTCGTAACTGGAAAAACCGAATGAAAAAAGAATGTTAACAACAAATACATTTTCACACCCAACCCAGTTCTGCGGAATCAGAATCAACGTTGATTTTAAGCAAGCGAATGAGCCAATTGGAGTAAAGTGCTATGCAGATTTAAATTTTTCAAACTTGTGACGAATGCAGCTATCGTTTTTTATTTTTTGCATGATAGCATGCTAGTTAACATTCGTGTCAGTCAGCTGACCAATAGAATCTTCTTGCCTCTTCGTGGCAGCCAGCTATAGGCTCTAACTCTGGCCAGTAGAAAATGGCCGCAAAATACATGAAATCTGCCGTAGAAGCAAGAAAAAATCGATTAGTTCCACTATCGATGAGAGTTGGGAAATGCAAAGTCGATCTTGGCCTTTCTACTAACTTGGAGCATGTGCATGTAAATTTTGATGCAAATCCGTCAAAAATTGCGGCCATGCATTCGTTACACACACACACACTCACACACACACACACACAGCCGCTTGCCCAATCGAATTAGTTGAATGATTGTAAAAGATTGCAAATAAGTTTTTTTTTTTATCATTTCACCCCAATTAAGGCGGTAATACCACTAGTATACAGGAGGTTACAGGGTGTAAAAATGAAAGAGAACGAGAAGAATGAGAATAGTGGGGAAATGGTAAAAAAAGGAACGGGACCCAAGTAGACAGAAGATGGCGACTGACCTTATATTTAATTTTTTTAAGATTATAGTTAGCAGAGTAGCAAGAAAACGGAATGATGTTGCACAGGTGGGAACTGCGAGAAAAGAGCCTGTTAGCGTAGAAGTGGCGGTTGCATTTTGTAATTTCATCAGTAAAATGGTGGGACCTAATTGCCAATCTAGTAGCACGCTTAAAATATTTCTAGAAAGGACAGAGGGAAGCCACGTTACGTCGGTGATAAATTGAGTGAAGTTGAGATGCCTGGTCAGGATTGATTACATTTCAGGTCCTTCTTTGGATTATTTCTCTGAAGAGCATAGCGCTACTTCCTCTGTACGTTTTTTTTTTTTTTGTCTACTGCGGTTCTCTAAAGAATTTATTAGTTACTCTGGTCATTCTCCTAGACTGGTTGCCAAACAAAACGAGATAAGCCCAGGTTTATCAGCTATTTAATCCACAGCAGTGAATTCTGGAGAAAACATATTTTTGAAATTTTCTAAAGGTGTTTTCGCGAAAGTATCAAATGCATCGATCTCTACCGGAATTAACGTCTTGATAAGCTCTACGCTATTCTCAGAACTCTCCAGATTTATTTTGTCATATTATAATATATATGGTCGTCGGATTTCATTCTCTTAAAACGCTCCTTTCGATTATCGTCATCCAAAACTTTGACTTTATCCGATAAAAAACGATCCCAGCTATGGGCAAAGAATGAACACTGTCACGTGACTACGACGGCTTCCAACTTAGGGAGAAAGATTTTCTCGCCAAGTATTGGGGCAGTTGTGAACGCCCTGAATTTCAGCACAATTTAGCAATATTATATATAAAAAAGAAAAGGAAACAAGATAATTGGTCTATCTAACGGCTCAAAACTTATTAATTAATGGCACAGGCAACGAGCCAAACACAGGGGAAAATTATATGCAACAACAAATAATTTAACTGCAAAAAACAACAATACAAAGAATAAATATGAAAATATATTCAGTAATCAGTCGATAGTGTTCGAAGCCATAAAATGAATCCTTTGTGGAATGGTGGATGCAAACCTATCGTGGGTTTATGGAGTTTTTATCAATGAGGGTGAGGTTGAAGCAAATGATACTGATCTTTATTCTTCATGTTATTATTATTTGAATCTCTCTTTTTTTTTATATCTCATCCGTTCTTTTCAGTTTTGTTTTTGTTCAATTTTTATATTATCCTACCATTTTGAAATCAGTCTTTCTCTCCCTCACTTTTTGGTTCGTATTTCCACCCGCTCGCCTCTCGGCGAGCCCAATGCATAATCCAAGCAAACACGGGGTTCAAATCTCCGTTAGGTCAGTTCTTTCCATTTGTCTTCGCCAAGACATTTCATGACGAGAGCATTTCGTTAAGTTGGCCGAGAAGCTTAATTCGTCTTTACTTCATCCATCGTCCGGAACATTACATATCGTCAACCGCCTTTCGCATTTAAAAGGCTCCGACCCCCGTTTCGCTACGTGTATCTCTTTTATCCCGCTTGCCGTTTCAAACGCAACGTGACATAGCGACATATTATCCAGGTTCCGCCTCAGCGCAGATCGGAGCTGGATGAAAAAAAAAAGGGGATTTTAGTATCGTTCGCTATAGGCCTGTATCGGCTGGTTCGGACTGTATACATATTAATCAGCTTCGTTTTGCTATATTCTCCTCCTACCACGTCACAAAACACAAATTGGGGTCAAAACATGAAAATATACTAGAAATAATTACTCCAATATATTTTCATAGGAATAAAAGATTATCAACAATACATGTTTGGGAAAAAGAAAGGAAAACAAAAACAAAATTAGCAAAGCTTACAAGAAAATAAAAATTCGGCTGAAAAAAATGACCAATAAGGAGTTGATATGTCGTTAAACAAACCAGACCTCTCCAAAACCGAGCCCAGCGTTTATCGATTCAGAGGGTAGGGCTCCGCCAGGCTATCTTGCCCAAGAAAAAGTACTTCTACTTCGGCTGCAGTGGGTGTGGTGCCTCTACGACCCTGATTGGTTACCGGATTGCAATAACCCATCGAGATTGATATGCCTCTAAACAAAAACAACCAACCAACAAACAGTATTAATAATTAATTTGATTTTTGTTCGTTTTGTTTCATCCGAAAAAAAATCAAATTAATTATTTACTACAAAAAATTTAAAAACAGCTAACCTTATCCCCAAAATAACAACACACCAGCAAAGTCAAAATTACAACGAACGAACATTATCTATGAGTTCACATGCCAAGTTCAAATTCCTGTCGGGGTCGTTCTCATTCATTTATCACGCAAATTCCATTGGTTACGATAAACTTATTCTTCACTATTCATTATATGCAGTCTATTGAGACAGCATGTCTAATGTTGGTACGATTTCACATTGGAACAAAAAGTACTTGCACTCGAAACAACAAGTGCGCGATATTCAAATTATTACTCAGGAGACGTCAAAGAGAGGCATCTAAAAACAGCTACCAACAACGTAATCATCAATGACGACCAGATGAGAAAAAAGAAGGCCACAAAAAAATTAGTAACTATTCTTCGTTATTCAATAGAAAGAATCAAAAACCTGGCAAAACCTGGCAAAAACCAGAAAATTGTTATTTTTTTTTTAATGTAACAATCGCTATTTACGTTCACCATATATTTCCAAAAATATGACACGACAATTACAAAATGGCATCTTTTGTTTATTTTTTTCCGATAGGTTCTGGGTATGTCAGAGAGGTCTCCAATTGAGAGATTGGAGGTTTGGAGGAGTGTGGCATCACCTATTAATTGCTGTTGTCCCCAGATCCACCATGGCCAGGGTGGAAGCAACTGTAAGGTGTCCAGCTATGGGCAAATAGCGAACTCCCAAACAAAAAACAGTAGTATGTATTTTTGTAAGTAAATGTGCAACAATACATTTTTATAGCAAAATACGATCAATGCAACACTAAGAAAATATAAAATTACACTTTTGTATTACACTTACCAACAATAGTAAATATTATTATCTACAAACGCAATATCTAAAAAAAAAAAAAAAAAAAAACATGCTTTTATCCTGAATTTACAAAATACCTGTGGTTAAATGTATGAAATTATGTACAAAATATTCCGACATTGGTATTAAATAACCGGTGGAGTAATGGACAGCTACTCGCATTAGAAAATCAGAGAACCGAGTTCGATTTCCAGTTCGGGTCCATTACATTCACTTACGTGCTAATGAACCATTTCTTCCTTCCTCCCACTGGGTTCTAAAGCATTAGGTGGAAACCGGTCTAGGGGAAGATAACTCTATGAATGCAAAACCCGCCGAGAGATGGTTGGACTCCGCCAGTCTATCTTACCCAAGAAAAAATACTTTTACTGTGGCTGCAGTGGATGTGGTACATCTACAACCCTGATGGGTTACCGGATTGCAATAACCCATCGAGATTGATATGCCTCTAAACAAAAACAACCAACCAACAAACAATATTAATAATTAATTTGATTTTTGTTCGTTTTGTTTCACCCGAAAAAATCAAATTAATTATTTACTACAAAAAATTTAAAAACAGCTAACCTTATCCCCAAAATAACAACACACCAGCAAAGTCAAAATTACAACGAACGAACATTATCTATAAGTTCACATCCCCCTTTAGGAATTGTGTTCCTGATCAAACCGATTTCATAATTACATCGGTCACACGACAACATGCCTATCCAGACGCATTTATCCGACCACAGCTCTATTAGAACCCATTTAAACACACATTCAAACTTATCAGACTCCATCCGAAACTTACTAGTAGAAAATGAAAACATAATACCCTCATCCACAGGTAAAAAAGATTGAAAATAATGGAAGCCTTAATAATAATAAAAAAAAGAAAGGACACTCAATAATATTAACTACGAACACGTCCAGAATGTGCTGTGTTCGGAAAATAAATCATCCCTATAACTCTAAAACAAACATACAGCACACACACGCAGTTAAAAAGAAAAAATAAAAGCATCCTTGATAATGGCTAAAAGTATAGCCGAAAGCGCTTGGAATTACAGAACATTTAAACACTTTCTACACACTCTGTAACCACAAAGGAAAACACATGTTCGAACACAAGAAAAATTAAAATAAAAAGCTTAATCGCAGTACCTTGTCTGTCGCTTTTAAGCAAACATATATATGCATATCTGGCCATTTGTATTCGAGCATACGCGTCTTCTAGGGCGGCTAGCCAGTATCTATTGTAGACGCTTGCTCAACCGCATTTGTGTTTATTCAACATCCACTGAGTCCACCTGTTGTTTAAAATGCAACTATGCTGAGCAAACCTTAGTTTCTGGGAGAGAGCGTGTTATCTAGCGTGATCAGCAATTTGGACAAGCCTATCACGCTCGAGCCCTCGGCTACGATGACTTGTGACTTCGTGCTAGCCCAGCTATCGATGGAACCCAAGGTTTCCGTCTACCCAAGTTCACTCGGAAGGATTGGGTCAACCAGTGGGATGGTTTTCGGACATTTTCCAAAGGTGCCGCACGCTGGGATCGAGCCCTCCAGTCCGATAACATCAGGACGTCTCCTCCCTGACAAATCGACCATAGGGAGATTCGAACCCGGCACTTATGATCAGAATGCAAATGTTCTAACCACCAGGCCGAAACACACACACACACACATATATATATATATATATATATATATATTTGGTTGGATAGATGTGAGTTTGTTAGAAAGCGCTCAATATCAATATGTTAGCTCTATCTCTGATATTGAGCGCTTTCTAATAGTTATATTTATATACACTTTTCACACACACACACACACACACACACACACACACACACACACACACACACATATATATATATATATATATATTAATAAAAAAACAGACCACGTTAAGATTCCATGTAATAAGCTATTTCACCATAACCCCTTTAATAGGGTTCTGGATCATCAGACTTTACTTCCAAATGTTGAAATGAAAAATGAAAAGAAATTCACACTGGATATCATCCTCCTCGGGTCTACCCATACGGATTACTAAGTTTGCATAATCTATATATATATATATAATTCGTAGGTTTAATTTGTTACTTGATTATTTTCAAATATAATCTTAAGACTCGATTTCTTTTTTATATTCAGCTAAAATAAAATAAAATAAATATCTCATCTACGTAGCGGACATATATTTTAAGTTTTGCAAATTTTTCAAATACTTTGTTTTCGACATGAAACCTGTAGTAGTTAGAGAAACATGGTCTGAATTGATTTCCCATACTAACGCCGTTAGATTGAGTAAAAAATATAGCTTTTCTGATCGTAGAAAGGAAATTTAGCTGTACAGGCCTACAGTAATTTCCTGAGAATATTAGGTTTGATGGACAGAGGTGGAATCGAATTATGTTTATAAGCAGAGTTACAGATTTTATTTATAACAGGTGACAGATTATATTGATAGATAGAGACGTGTGTGAATAGATTTTATACATCAAGTGAGGATAAATGTCTGGGTTTGGTTGTCTTCTTTAAGTATTTGAATCAATTTATGAGTAGATGTGATGCCATATTTAGTAGTTAGAATAGGGATCATGATATCATTGAGGAATTTTGATAAATGGTAAATAGATTATGGGATCTCTGAAATGAGGAGCGGTAGCAGATATCCAGATTGATGTATTTTAACGTTTTAGTATAAGTATTCTTGATGTTGATTTTGATGGTTTTCAAGGATCCTACATCAGCATTGTTTGATGTTATACGTTTGTTAACAGATATGTGTGGGATTTTATTCAATTACTAAATTGTTCCAACTTTTTCTTCTAAATATAAGACTCGCCTATCTCTTAGACTTCTTAGGCTTACGTTCTAAACATATGACCTAACAATCTATCTGGGGTTGAACTTAAAAACAAATTAATCAATGACCAATCATTTTAGATTAGTATTTTGTTCATTGATCGATTCAAAGCATCAGAAGACGCATTCCAAAAGTTAAGCAGACTATTACGAGACAGGAAAGTTTCGTTGGAAACAAAGAAAAGAGTACTGAACGCTTACTGTCCTCCTGTATGGAAGTGAATGCTGGATAATCTCCTCAAAGATGAGGAGGAGTCTCAAAAACAACAGAAAGGTAGTTCCACAGAAGGATGCTTAGGATACCATGGGCCGAGCAGTCTTCGTTAACACACACACACACATATTATGGAAGACTGTTGAATAGACCTAGAATAATTAATAGGATCCAATATATATATATATATATATATATATATATATATATATATATATATATATATATATATATATATATATATATATATATATATATATATATATATATATCCACACATGATTCGCTGTCATCCCTGCTGTGCAGCCAATGGCTTAGTGGTAGAATCCCTGACTGACGCTAATTCAGTCTGATTTCAATCCTGGCTAGTGCCAACCGGCCGTCTTGTCACAATGATCAGCTGTGATACAGCGAAACAGTCTGTCTGTCGAATAAATATATATATATTAAGAAATGGACAAGGTCCGACAATTTATTTATTAAAGACATATTTTTATGTTTAACGTTGTTATTTCATAGATACAAGTATTTAAGTAAATGCTCTGTTTATGATAAACAGTATTAAATAACATTTACCGGCCTGAATGTCCGAGAAATTTTCATAGAAAATATTCGTTCTTTGACAGGATTCGAACCTGCATCCTATGCGGAACCGTCATATACGCTGACGTGCCTTACCGCTTAAGCTACAAAGAACCAATCGGTAGACAAGGTCGAATTTACTGCTTATAAACTCCAATTTTCCATGAATCTCGTACATTCATAACTGCTCTGGCGTATCGAATGTAAACAATTCAGGCCGGTAAATGTGTTCGATGTACTTATAAACAAATTAATCAATCATTTTAGATTAATATTTTGTTCATTGATCGATTCAACGCATCAGCTCTTGACTTGTGTTCGAAAACTTGCCATGTTTGCTGGGTTTGTTTATTTAGCAATCTTGTGTACATTTTCCTGGGCTGCCTGCAAAATCCAGGAGCATACATAACAGCTAAAATGGATATCTCTTACTACATTATACAATACAAAAAGCCAAAATAATCACAAGTGGTTTCTTTTTTCCTCTTTTTGTATTCATGGCTTTATCATTAGCTCAGCCTATCTTTTATTTGCTTGATTATATGAACCCCGCGTACAATCCAATTTATTATCTAACTCAGGCCTACCCTCATCTCCTTGCCATTATTCGAACCTGCTATAGATCCGTATCTTCTCTATTTCTAGTTAACATTATCTCGCTGATAAAAGACATCCAATTGCCTCATTCGGCAGACTGATGTTCTCTCCATTGATCCTAATGAAAATTAGAATGGTTGAAAGCGTTTCAGACAAAATTCGGGCGATTACTCGCTGATAGCCGAAAATAAATTCTTTATCTTCGATGACATTTCAAGATTTTCTTTCATTTTTTTCCTTTTTTGCGTTTTCTTCATCGTACTTCAGAATAGTAGATAAAATCATCTTCTTTGTGTCTTCCACCTTCAAAGCGAGGCCGATCATCACTCTCCACAACTTCCCTTCCTTTTTTTAGGTTCTTATCAGTATCTGATTTTTTTTTTATATATATATTCATCCAGCGCCCTGATCTGAATTTTCCTTAAACAACTTGTTACGTAGGTGATTTGTCGTTAACTTCTGCGTCACTTGCCTTCAGTGTATCCTGTCAGTAACAAATTCTCCAAGACCGGTCTTCTCATTACGAATCCTTAAACTGTAAATACCCCTTTCAAATTTTAATTCAATTGCCATTCTGCTACCATTTTCATTAAAATTTACTCTCTGCTTACATATTACGTGTAATTGTGTTCTCAGCATTCTTCTCTGGAGCCAGATTTCTCTTGCCTAAAGTATTCTGTTCCATTGTAAAGTAACTGTCCAGCATTCACTGTTCTATAGGAAAAGTGATATTACATACCAGTTCAGCATTCCATTCTTTCGGTCCTAAAAAATGTTTCCTATTTGTTAATACGTTGTTTAATTCCGCTTTCCTAGGACAATTTCCGCTTTTCTAATGGGCTTTCGGATTACGGTCTCACATTTTTTTTGTCGTCTGTTAAAATACCTCCAATTTTTTCTTGATGTACAAATCGTAAAATCTAAATAATAAGTGATTTTTTTTAAATAAAATTGATTACTGGACTGACATTGTTTACAATTTCTATGTATCATAACTCCAGGAATGGTCACGCAATGTCGCCGTAGTTCTCACAAGCCTCATCTATTCGTTCAACTTACATGCCAGCTGCCCCCGGTGGAAGTATCCGGTGCTACCCTAAAGAATGTACCACCCCCAGCATTTTGTACATTGTAATGCATTATTAATTTTAATCCGTGTTTTTTTAATGTAAGTTGTTTTATTGACACTGTCTTTAGAATGTATCGAAGAAATCCTGAATTATATCCCTTCCAATCAAATACTATTGTTCTATTGTATTGGGTATGTATCCTTTTGATAAGATTTTTGTTGTACTCGTATAAATCCAAAGGAATAATAAGACAGAATTTGAACAAAGGAATATTAACAAATATACAGTCAGGAAATTTTATCAAAAAAAAAAAGAAAAAAAAAAGAGGAGAAATGAAATGAAATTGGAAAAGTTCAAAGCAATTTTAAGTGTCTGCAGTTGATTATTCATATTTTGCAGGAGTGAAAAGCATACGTCTTTTCGATATGAAAAGTCGCCGAGAAAGTCTTTCAAATCTCGAGCCACCTGTAATTCGTCAAGAGGCGATAATTAAAAAAAAAAAAGCTCACTGCAGTGAGATTTTATTCATCAGGGAGAAGTAATTCAGCGCAATCAATGTTTTTGGACCCATTTTATCCAACACCATATTTTTCTCAGTAACAAATACATTATTTCATTTATGTTACATTCACTTGCATTACATTAAGCGGACTTATTAATATTTGTGTTTTTATTATAATATGACGTTTCCGTATAGGATGCAGGTTCGAATCCTGTCAAAGGACGAATATTTTCTATGAAAATTTCTCGGACATTCAGGCCGGTAAATGTTATTTAATACTGTTTATTATAAACAGAGCATTTACTGAAATACTTGTATCTATAAAAAGAACGTTAAACATAAAATGTCTTTAATAAATAAATTGTCGGACTTTTTTTTTAATATATATATATATATATATATATATATATATATATATATATATATATATATATATATATATATATATATATATATATATTAAGTAAGTGAAACCGGTTAATGAAAGAAAAGTAAATCAACAAATTATTTTTCTTGAAAAAAAAACCCACTGTATATCCAACTCTAAATAACCAAGTTTTATATTTTATATTTCTCTGTAAAAATCCACATATTATAAATAAATATAACTATTAGGTGTCTTTTTTTCAATTCTGTTTTTAGTCTCTACAAGTTTTTGGATAGAATCTTTCTAGCAATTTCATTTTGTTCACCTATCTATCTATCTATCTATATATATATATATATATATATATGATTTCAGCTATAACCATCTATAAATCCAGTTAAAGAAACAAAGCGAGATATATAGTCTTCATACAGTTTTTTTTTTATTCTATGTGCCGTGACTCTTCAGGACGTAGGCGATCAAGTCTCTCCACCTCCTCTTGTCCCTTTTAGTTCTTAGTAAGTTTTGTCTTTTTGTTACTCATCGCAAGTGCCGTTCTGCCCTCCACTTTCTCAAACCATAGTAACGCGCTGCTTTCTCCTGTGTCTCTTTACCTCTATACCCCATGTGAGTATCAGATTTTCCAAACTCTCCTTCCACATTACGTGTCCCAAAATTTTCAGCTGTCTCTTCCTCATGTTAAGTGTAAGTTTCCGCTTTGTTTCCATTCTCTCCAAAACTTCCAATGTTTTAATCTAAAATGATGTGTCATTATTATGTTTATAAGTACTTGATGTCTCACATGAAACAACTGCTGAAATCTTCTCAGCCCGACCAACCCCAATTTATGATGTTAGATAATTTGATCCTGTTAACGATCTTAGGTCTATTCAACAGTTTTCGATAATATACATTCATATATATATATATATATATATATATATATATATATATTATTGTGTGTATTTTGACAGCATGTTTTCATTGAGACAAGTTTTGTTGAATAATTTAGACAAGTTTTGTCTGCTTATTATATATATATAAATATATAATCCTATAAAATATATAATCATTTAAATGTAAGTTATATATATATATATATATATATATATATATATATATATATATATATATATATATATATATATATATATAAAAGGAGAACTCAATTCATACTTGAAAAGTAATGCTTAATAAGGCATTCTCTCCAAATATTCAGCCTATGGTATCGTTAGTATTCTCCTGTAGAACCACATTTTTGCTACTTCAAGTCTCTTCTTCTTCTTTGAGGAGATTGTCCAGCATTCGCTGCCATACAGATGGAGAGATATCATGTAAGAGTTCCGTACACTTTTCTTTGTTTCCAACGAAACTTACCCGTCTCATAATAATCTACTTAGCCTTTCGAATGCGTCTTTGGCCGTCCCAATACGTCTTTGGATCTCAGTGCCGTCATATATCGAATATTGAAATTCATTCACATTCGGAAATGTTGCAAATCGAACATCGGATTGTGCCGACTAAACTCCTTACCGGTTCAAGAGAAATGGAATCCAAAAAGCTATCAGTAACCTACTGTGTATATCGAATTTTGGAACTGAGCACAGATTTAGGTTACGACTTCAAAAGGTCGTAACGAAACTTACTTCCCGGATGGAAGTTCAAGCTGCTGAACGTTACAGAAAGGATTACAACTTTGCAGAAAATCGATATAAAATCAATACAAAACAGGGTTATTATTTCTTTTAACATTTCCTAAATATTTTGGTTTTTATTTCTGCAGTCTCTAATGTAGTGAAGGAAAGTGAGAAGAAAGGCTTAAACATCAATTGCAAGAATGTTGTTAGCAAAAGGATAAGCGAAAATTTCAAATCGGATTTACCAAATTCAAACAAGTACAAAAATTGAAATATCTAACAAAAAACAGAAAGTGGGAAAAAGAAACCCGAAAGCGGTTGGGATAGCGAAAGATGCATACCAGAAGCTAAGCAGAGTATTAAGAAATAGAAAAAATTCGCTAGAAACGAGGAAAAGGTTACAATATTCTTACGTCATATCTGTCCTCCTGTGTGCTGGACATATCCTCAAAGATACTGGAAGCAAGTGAAATGTGGTTCTACAGAAGGATGCTGATTATACCATGGCCCGAACATGGCACCAACGACGAAGAAACTGGAAACAAAATAGAAACTTATACCTAACATCAAGCAGAGACAGTTGAGGTATCATAATAAGGAAAGAGGGCTTGGAAAATCTGATACTCACAGGACAGATTGAAGGCAAGAGGGACAGAGGAAAACATTGCATAACAATCTTAGTAAGAGCTTTAGTAAATGGATGGCGGAACAGGGTTTAGGAGAAATAACAGGAAGTCATATTACGCGCTACAAGAGACAGGAAGTTGTGTCGAGCCATGACCGCCTATGTCATGAGAAAGACATGGCACTTAAAGAGGAAGATAATTTCAGTAACCCTTTCATGAATTCCAAGACACTGGGCATCTCCTATCCCTGATTGTCGCTAGAGGGAAGACCTTTATATAACAAATTCATTAGAAACACTTATACATTACTCAAATAATGATACATTTCTGGTCAGTAATAACGTATTACGAGCAGATTTATTTGAAATGAATTATTTTCTAAAAAAACTAGTGCTATGACAATCTGGGTCATTTGGAAACGATAGCGATAAAATCCTTTCATTTTCACAAATATTTTTTCCGTATATTACAATTAAATTAGACAAGAAATGCATTGTAATAGTGAGAATCACATTTCTTGCCCACTTTTTTCAGTTCATTTCTTGCCTTATTTAATGGTAATATACAGACAAATATTCGTGAATATGAAAGGATTGTGATGAAAATAAGCAGGCATAATGTTTGTAATTTCTTATATATGCTTTAGTCTTCAGAGTTTGCTTGGAGAAAAATGGCTATTATTACCTTCCCAGACCAAAATAAATTACTAAATAAACGATCTGAGCTCATCTCAAAATGCAGACATGACAACAAATTTTTACTACGTTACTTAAAAATCGAAAACTGAAATAAATAAATACAAATAAACAAAATAATAATAAAAACAAGTAAAATAAATTAACCCAAACAAATTAACAAACCACCCCGTCACAATAGACGAAATAGAATAAATAAAAATAAAAAATAAAATTCATAACAAACAAGTAAAAACAATAAACCCAAATAAGTAAATAAATAAACAAATAATATTAAGCAAATTAACAAAGCAATCCCACCAAAATAACCGTCAGCATAGACTACAACAACCAATCCAAAAATTGGACGAAAAAATAGCTATAATTGCTATATATCAATAAAAGAAACATCACTACATCACTCAAAAATCGAAAAGCAAATAGAACTAATAAAAATAAACATAAATAAGCAAAAACAAGTAAAAATAATCAATCTAAATAAATAAATTAAAAAATGTCCACCAGCCCAAATAACAGAATAGACTACGAGAAGCAATCTAAACATTAGACGAATAAATAGCTTTAATTATCTTCCCAGACCAAAACGAACTATTAAATAAACGACCTAAGCAAATCCCCCACCAATTTTTTCTCTACGTTAATAAAAGACCAAAAAACGAAAAGAATATATAATACAAAATGAAAATGAAAAACAAGTAAAATAAATTAACCCAAACAAATAAATAAACAAGCCACTTTCGCAAAATAACCGCCAGAAGAGATTACCCACAATGCACCACTGATCCATATGTATAAATAGCTGAGGAAATATCCAGTTTTGCGGCCTGACGATTGCGTCCAGCATGAAACAGACTGAGTGTTGACTCTAATATATATATATATATATATATATATTTCGATTATAGGTGCAATTCAATTTATAATTACATGAATCATTCATACAAAAAACAAATATAGAGGTTAATGATTTAAATGGCGAGAATACATCTTCGCAATTGAAATTGTTTACGAAGATGTATTCTCGACATTTAAATCATTAATCTCTATATTTGTTTTTGTATGAATGATTCATTAATTATATATATATATATATATATATATATATATATATATATATATATATATATATATAATCATTTAAATGTTATTTTTAGTAAATGCCCATATCTGAGTAGACGTCCCGTTTATTTAATTAACAATACGTGTATATATATATATATATATATATATATATATATATATATATATATATATATATATATATATATACGTGTGTGTGTCTCCCGGACTTAATATTCGAAAAATCTGATTAAAGAAAAGATGTGCAATACGGGAGGGTTCGAACTTGCGTCCACTTAGCAGCAGAAAACCTGTTAGAGGGCGGAACTTTTCTTTGATAAGATTTCTTGAATATTCAGGGCGGTAGGTGAAAATAGATGAATATACTGTTTAATAAATAAATGGAGTGTCTACTCAATTATGGGCCTCCACTAAAAATAACGTTTAAAGAGATAAAATAATAAAAAAAAAAAAATCATTACTTTTTATACATATATATTCATAGAGATGCAGAGAGAGACAAAGCGACATATATAGATTATTGTCTATAGATAGATAGATATGAAACAATATATATATATATATATATATATATATATATATATATATATATATATATACACACTCATATGCAAATTAATTGAAATAAAATGAATAATTCCATTATTATTTACATTTTTGTCGTATTTTTTCCAAAGTGACATGCCTCAGTGAACATGTTAGTATTTCGTATGTCCATACTACGAAGTCGTTCCTCGCAGATTGACCACAGATTCTCGATTGCATCTAAATCAGAAGAGTTCCCCAGCCAATCTAGTACTTTGATTTGCTCCCTGGTAAGACTTGCCAGCGTGTTACAAATGTTCCTACGCTTCTTTAGAGTAATGTCCATCGCAGGCAATAGCCGTAGGACAACTAATCGGCAGTTGAAACAATAGTGTCTGGGCGTGATGAAAAGCTGAAGCCATCACGCAATATTTTTCAAGGCCAAACAAATTTCATCGCACACCGCGAAAACAGATTCATATTACTGTACACCACTGCAAATGACTTAAGCTGAGGAAAAAATAGAAATCGATTACACCCTGTTACTCTAGTGAGTCTAAAACTGACCCTATGCTAAAAAAAAGGATAATAAAGCGGCTGTTTCAATTAATTTGCACAAGGATATATATATATATATATATATATATATATATATATATATATATATATATATATATATATATGTATATATAAAACAGTTTGTAAAGATTTTGTCTGATAATCGCAAAAGCGTGAAAACCTGGGTCACAAACTCATATCCATAGAAAACATATTATGTTATCTCTATCACTGACGTTGAGCGCTTTGCACTAAGTGTCCGCGCATATAAAATAATATATGTGTGTCTGTGTGCGTGTGTGTGTGCCCGCGCTCGCGCGTGTGTCTGTGTAGATAATAGAGAGGAGAGACATTATTAATTAAAACCCCAAGATCCCTTGGCTCATTAATGATAAGAATAATTCTGAACTAGCGAAGACAATCGTGACGCTTGTCCGGTGACAAACTGGCTTGATTGGAAAGATAAAAAACGGAATGTCCTCCATGTTGAAAACAGCAGGGACGCGAGAACGTGACTTTTCTAATTAACCCTGCAAATAATATGAAACAAGTCGGTTCTTATGTAGTACACTCTTGTCCCAGATAAACTGCGAAATAAATACTTACATATACAATGTGATTAACTATAATAGTAGGAGATTGATACGTTTTTTTATGGCTTTTCTAGGTTATTTAAAACAGGTAATATTTTTAGAATGTAAAAAATCATTGGAGATATTTATCCACTGTGTTCTAATAATTAACCCGTAGTTCGTTGCGGTAAAAGGTCGATTCGTAGTCGTTTCCCAATTTGCGCGTAAGAGAATATAACGAACCAGGCTGGAATCAGAACTCGGGCCTCCGATTTCCAATTTCGAGCCGTTAAGAATTACATAATCCGCACACCCGAGCTTAGATTAACTGGTATTTTCAAGTGGTTACCCGTATAAGTACTGGCCAAGCTCAACGTTGCCTCACCTCGTTGAACGTACGAGAACGGTTTGGTATAGTTGAATAGAACCGAAAAGTAATCAGTTATATAAATAGATTAATAAAATAAAATAAAATAAAATAAACGAAAAAGAACAAAATTGCGAAACGCCAAGTAGTTTTGAAAACAGAATGAAAAATTCCCATCATGCTTTGCATCATGTTCCGGAATGCATTAACGTATAAAATATATAAGAGAATACACACTTGGAAGAAAATCTAAAAGAAAACGAATAGCCACTTCAGAAGCAATAGAAATCAGTGAAAGCAGGTTATTTACATTAGTTGTTTAAAGTCACTATTTGCTGGATCAGCTGAAACGCGCAGTTCAGTCAATAAACAGTGTGATCAATAGCTGAAAATGAAAAGAAGTGATTTCGACTTCCTAAATAGAGAAGTATAAGTCATCTGCTGGGAAACCAAAAAAAAAATAAATAAATAAACACCAACATATCTCTAACGAAATACTGGATGCTCACGAAAAACCAGGAAATTTTAGATTTACTATTTGATGAAAAATAATTAACTAACATATAAAAAAATAACTATATCTCTCTACTAAATGAATGAACTAAAAAGATAACTAACATATAAAAAAATAACTATATATTTCTACTAAATGAATGAACTAAAATAACTAACATGTAAAAAAATTAACTATATATTTCAACTACATGAATAAGCTAAAATTAAATAACGTAAAAAATTAACTATATATTTCTAATAAATGAATGAACTAAAACATAACTAACATGTAAAAAATTAACTATATATTTCTACTATATGAATGAACTGAAATAACTAACGTAAAAAACATTAACTATATATTTCAACTCTATGAATGAACTAAAAATAAATAACCTGTTAAAAAAAATAACTATATATTTCTACTAAATGAATGAACTAAAAATCTAACATAAATTTTTTTAACCATTTTTTGTTCCATGATGCCGCAGATTCCAACATTTAAATAAACTGTACCTTTTTTTATGGGGCACCATAGCTAAATGTTAACAATCATAATTCAGCATTCATTGCCCGAACAATCAGTGCTACGGTAGGTAGACATTTCTTTATTCTCTGGCCATCGTCATGAGAGCAAAATGTCGTATATACCCTCGGATTGTCAGACAATCTTTTATCTCACTTTTGTGTTTCTGTCTTCGGACTGAACACAACTACAGAAGGGAGTGTATCCGGGAATGAGATGTGACACAAGGTTGGATTAATGTGGGGACCCGAGCGCGTACATTCGGGCAGGGACAAAAATTCCCCTCAGCCGTCGGTTGCGCGAGCCTCGGTGCGAGCACCGATCCCTCGCTCTTGTGCAATGGGAGGGCGCGGCCTCGGGCAGCTGTTCCCCAGGGCTGGGCACCTCTTCAGTATTATTTTCCTCAGTTGTCCCTCTGTCCCTTGACAGAGAAGCCCCTGAGCGCACTCTGTCCAAGGACAGAGACGCAACTGAGAGATGATAAGTAATGTGTACAAATTACTTATAGTACTTCATACGATGTTTACGCATCCCCCCACGAGAATGAGATGTGACACAAGGTCGGATTAATGTGGGGACCCGAGCGCGTACACCCGGGCAGGGACAAAAATTCCCCTCAGCCGTCGGTTGCGCTGGCCTCGGTGCGAGCAGCGATCCCTCCTACTTGTGCAATAGGAAGGCGCGGCCTCGGGCAGCTGTTCCTCAGGGCTGGGCATCTCTTCAGTATAATTTTCCTCAGTTGCCCCTCTGTCCTCAGACAGAGAAGCCCCTGAGCGCACTCTGTCCAAGGAACAGTGTTTCCGTCACTGTACCAAAAAGAGAACACTGCTGGAATATCGAAGCCAGCGTGATGTTGATTGTAGAGGACAACATAGGAGCTTTACAATTTGCTATTACAGATTAATGCAGATGCTAGCGATTGTTTTATGACTGAAATGACATACGGCAAATACCAGAACGAAATCCAAATTAGGCTGTGAAGGTTTAACTTTCATAGAATGG
>CAHIKZ030004230.1:2447500-2470000 GCA_903632075.3 Acanthosepion pharaonis
AACTCTATACAGAAATATCCTTATAGGGAAATGCCTAAATCTACTAAGAACAGACTTAACAAAAACAAAAATGAAATTACCAATCTCCACACATGAAATCATAAAAATAGGTTAGTTAATCACCAAGAAACGCTTCTTTACTTTCGGTAACCACTCTCTATAGACAAAAAGTTGGTTTACCGAAATTCTCTCAGCGGCGTTCTCGCGTGTCTATTTTTAGAATTTCTAGAAAATGGCCCTTTCAAAAATATCCTACCACCCAACGCTTCTTACTTCAGATACACAGACTACTCCCTACTAATATATCCACAAGACACTATTTTAACAGAGCCTTTTAACCAAATTAACAGAGTTGCGCGTACAACAGAACCTTTGAAACTGAAGCAAAACACACACTTCCCTTCTGAGATATCATGTTACACAGAAACAATTGCGAATTCAAATTTACAGAAAAGCTACCAATAAACACGACCTGGTCAACTTCTATTGAAACCATTCCTATAAAATTAAATCTGGTATAATTATTAGTTTCTACTCAAGACCATTAAGAATTTGCTGTCCCAATACTTACCCAAAGAAGAAACACACTTAGAAAACACATCCCAAAACCTCTAATATTCTTATCACTTCAACCACAACGGAAACAGGAAAGAACAACAAATAAACGACCTCAAGAATATTAACCACACTATCTACACTAACAAATTAAACAAAATATATCCATGAGCTACCATATTCATGTCATTTACTATCCAGAAGAACTTATTCTATGTAAACATCCAAATAACCACAACAGTTCCAAAACTGTCGTGGATATAAGAAACTTTTCAGCTGCCCTAAAAGTTTAAAGAAAATCCCAAAGATATAGGGCGACTCAGAACAGGCATGTATAAAAGAAATTGCCAAAACTGTTTATCACAATACATTGGAGAAACGTACAGAAATTAAAAACAAACGTATCTATGAAGACAAAAAGATCCACGTTATTGGAAATTTAACAAATGCACTAGTCATACACAGAAATAAATTCGACCAGAATTTTGATCTAAAAAATCCACACACATCAAAAGTTAAATTAATTTTCTTTGAAGTAAAATCCTCAAGAGTGCCGCCATCGAATTTTATCAAAATATCAATTTACTCCCCGTGTTTTTTTCCAATCTCACATTCCCTGAAAAATGACTACTTTCTCAGGCAACATACACAACAACAAATATGTGGAAAAATCAAAAGCAAACGGTTAAATTCATCACTTCAGCATTTGTAGACGCCAAGTATATACCATGATATACCATAACAATCTAATCACATTCCAAACAATATTCATTTTAAAAAAAATATATTACTCGCTCATTTTTTCCCAGTGATTGAATTAGAACACTTTGTACCCACCACATGCTTTGAATTACCTTTCAACCACTTGATGAAAATTTAGGATCTTTCTCAAATTACAAGCCTTGATAAGCCAATGACATCTTCACCTCTGTGTATATAAACACGTGTAACAAAATAAATTCAGTATTGCTTCTTTGATAACTTCCATTGGAGAAAAAAACGCGTCGACTCACTATAGATTTTCCTCTTGTTACTTTTTTCACACACACACACACACACACACACACACACACACACACACACACACATATATATATATATATATATATATATATATATATATATATATATATATATATATAAAGAAGGATTTTAGGTAAACACTATGACAAAGTGGAAACAGTTTTTCGAACCTCCTTTTGAACCTTATCGGGCTAAAGTGATGTTTACGTTGATGCGATTAGATATGCGCAAGAAAGGCAAAGGCACGCTGAGAATTTATTTTTTTTTTTTTTTTTTAATGTATTTCTTGGTTATAATATAATAGACAAAAACATGCATTAAATAAATTCGAATTTAGAATTATAATATAATACCCAAACCATATATTGAAAAAATTCTCAACGTCGTCTCTTCTTCGGGGCATGTGTAGTTGCATCAATGTTAGCATCGCTTTAATCCGGTGAAGTCCTAAAAATGAAACGTGTCAGACGAAAAAAAAAACTTTATATATACAGGTGTAATAGGAAACTGTCCCAATTTTCTAACAGCGTGGGATAATTGTTCATCCCACACAATGTTGAACTTCCTTTTCCCAGGTTTTATGATAAAACGTTTAGCCATATTAACAGAACTTGTCGTAAGAATCACTAAACACTGAGTTATTCAGCTAGAAAACGAACACGTTAAAATCGTTTAGTTTCAACCCTACTATGTCTTCCTAACTGAGCAATAGTAAAAGGAACAAGATCATTCAGGCCTTCAATAATGGTAAAAAAAATTGATACTCTGGCTTCCATCTTCAAACTTTATTCAAGAACCATCAAAAGAATAGTGAATTACATTAAAATAGAGGGAACACTAGAGAGAACAACTGGACCAAGAGGTTAAATCAACAAGAGCGATGATCCTTTTAGCTTAGATCTATATATATTCTTATTATTCAAAATAGAGTCCACTATTGTTAAAAAAAATCTGGGAGAATTCAGTAAGATATCCTTGATCATTTCTAAGATACAACGGTTCAAATCTTAAATCTAACAATTGTACAATTTTACTGTTACATCCGGTATATATATATATATATATATATATATATATATATATATATATATATATATATATATATATATATATACCCATCGGCAACGTCTGTTTCATACTAAACGAAATCGTGAGGCCTGAGAATTGCTTTTAGCATGAAACAGTTGTCTCTAGGTTTTGTAATTCAATGTCCACTTTTATATTTACGTAAGACCTATCCCCTCTGATATTGAGCACTTTAACCCACAAATATACCATACATTACAACTATATTTTTTTCATATATATATATATATATATATATATAAGGCATTTTTATGTTTATACATTCTTTTTATAGATATTGGGTTGGTGCAAAGATAATGACGTAAGAATGTCGTTTTTTGACGTAGAAAAGTACGTCAAAAACGGCATTATTACGTCATTACTTTTGCACCAACCTAATACAAATATTTAAGTAAATGCTCTGTTTATAATAAACATCATTTACCGGCCATAATATCCGAGAAATCTTCAAGGAAAACATTCGTCCTCCGACAGGATTCGAACTTGTATCCTATACGGAGCTGTCATTTAGCTTGACGTGCCTTAACCGATTTGGCCACAGAGGCGTGTTCGGCTAGCAAGGTCGAATTTACTGTATTTAAACTTCAATCTTCCATGAATCTCTCCCGTACGTTCATATCTGCTCATGGCGTATAAAATGTAAACAAATGACGTCGCACATTATGAAATGGACAAAGTCCGACAATTATTTCAAAGAAATTTTTATGTTCATACATTCTTATTATAGATACAAATATTTAAGTAAATGCTCTGTTTATAATAAACAGTATTAAACAACATTTACCGGCCTGAATGTCCGATAGGATACAGGTTCGAATCCTGTCGGAGGACGAATATATATATATATATATATATATATATATATATATATATATATATATATATATATATATATAGTCGACTCTCCCGTCGAATTCGATGTATGAGGTAAAAGCAGATCAGTTTCCAGGAAACCGACATCCCGACAACGGCACATGAGATTTGATTATAGTGGACCATCCACACTTTTTGAAGGGCCGAATACAGAGACACAAGGTTTCCAAATTACCCTCCGCAGGTTTTGAATTCCGAGTTGTCCTTTTCCTAGACCAGTAGCCATCTAAGGCTATAGACCCCAGTCTGTCCTGCTATTTTACTCATAGCTGGATATATATATATATATATATATATATATATATATATATATATATATATATATATAGAGAGAGAGAGAGAGAGAGAGAGAAAGTTGCAAATTAAAAAAATGGTAATGTTTTATTTTATGAAAGTATTTATTTATATATATATTTGATATTTCAGATTTCCTCAATCTTTCATCAGAAATAACTGATGAAATATATATATATATATATATATATATATATATATATATATATATATATATATATATATATAATAGATGGGTTAGTTAATAAAACAAGGACAAAGAAAGAGTAGTAATATAATCAGTATGATATACATTAAATATTAATTATTAACTGTATGACAGAAATGAAGCATGGGGAGAAAGATTTAAATTTCTGAATTTTCGGATACGCCTGACTCCTTCAACAAAGGACCGCGGAATAAACAGAAAATTTGGAATTACTCACCGACAGATGTTTTTGTAGATGGTGTATTTTCTGGTGGAAATCGTATTGTTAGCAAAAGTAAGATCTCTGACTGATTCCTTAATGTACGAAACTTTTTTATGAAAATTAACTTAAATTTAAAATTTTGATCGGTGTAAAAAGGTTAGGCAGATTTATTTTTTAATAGTGTGTGTCGTAGGGGAGTGAGATTGGAAACATAGATGAAGAGAGTTCTAGGGTGCGGAGGAGGAAAGACGTCACGCGTGTAGCAAAAATTGTTGCACCATATATAATACAGTTCAAGTGTTTAAAGCCACCTCAGAATTAGCATGGGATAAATTTGACAGAAGTGTGAAAAATATGAAAAGTGCTCTTAGAGTCATTGAAAAAGAATGAAATAAATTATCAAACTTATAACTGGTAGGCTTTTGCAATGAATGCCAACATTTTGTGCTGTAGTGATCAAGTCTAAAGAAGAATATTTTTGATGAAAGCAAAATTTAATCATATTTTTTTTTTGTCATAAAAAATTTCTAGTAAAAAAATCATGTCTCAATTTTATATAAACATTTTCTCTTATTTAATGTACAAAACAACTATTTTGGGGCTTATTTACAAAATTACCAGTATCGGGCTCAAAACTTTGAAGTTTAGCGTATACACGTACGTACATATATATATATATATATATATATATATATATATATTGAACAATAAAGAATATTTTAAAAAATAAAATCTTTAGACATACTCGGTTGTATATTTATATTATTTCTTTTTTATTATTATTTCAGTTAGATTCCTCGACTCGTTTCGGCCAACATGCCCATCATCAGGAGAAAAAAAATCCTGCTTGCTGGTACATATATTGAACTTTTAGATATTAAACATTTTGTGGGATGAACAATTATCCCACGCTGTTACAGAATTTGGACGATCTCCTGTTAGAAAGATTTTCCGTCTGACACGTTTCATTTTAGGACTTCATCGGACTAAAGTGATGCTCACATTGATGCAACTTCAAATAACCGAAATATAATATATATATATATATATATATATATATATATATATATATATATATATATATATATATACTCAAACATATATTGTTAAATATAACAGACAACAAATGTTTATTATGTTTGATCATGAGCCATTCCAAGCTTCGTAGGGTTGGTTTAATTTCGTGAGAAAAAAATGCAAAAAATATCTAGCATTTGATATTTTTATTATGCTTTTCCTTGATCTAAGCTTTCACCTCACATATGTATCTGTGCGCGTGTGTGTGCGCACGCGAGTGCTCGTGCATGCCTGTGTGTAAAAGAGAATTTAGTTGCATGTCTAGTTATTCTATTTTGTATGATTAGTAAGTTATTGTTTGAAATATGCCGCTTCAATGCCTAAATGGAGATATTCGTCATAGAATTAGAGTGAGTGAAATTGCGAATGCGACTTTGATGTCGGCCATTAGGTTTTCACACTACTGAGAAATGAATGAGGGTTTTTCGAATTATTCCAAATGTCTTTCTGGTCGTGTTTTGTGTTGTATCATTGTCTTTGATGCCAGTCCAACCATTGACAACAGCGAACAAATTCAGACAAACAAAGCTATTTTTGTATCATAATTATGGACTTGAGCGGTCAATGATGGTCGATTAACTCAACAGCGTTAATGGTATGCAAGTAATGAATCTGACGGATCTCCACAGCACACTCCTACCAGGGTACTTGAAAGTCACGCAACCACGTATGCGTGTTCCAAAACAAAGTTATTCTCTGAATACAGTTTTTTATTTCCCTTGGTTTTCTATAAGGTCCAAATCCCCTGCTTAATATAAAACCACCTACCACCTCTTGAAACATTGAACCAGAATCTCACCTTGTTAGGGGAGATATCCTGCATGAGATTTACATTATGTCATTGTTAATTCCCAACTAGCCCGTTGAGAGATGTTTTTTTGTTCGGTGACATAAGCTATTGCTATGCTTACTTTATGTTAGCTGAAAATTACTCGAATAAAAATGTACTATTAGTTATCGGGTCGATTTATATTATGTACCGTATTACTTGGGTCCGTACCAGTTTGAGAAGACTGTGCCAGTTATATAATCTATATCAATATTACATAAATGTGTTTATTGGTTTTCAATCCCTGATTGTTAATTGGTTGGTTGGTTGATTTATTCGATTTTTACGACCGTTTGCAGGCTATTTAAAGGCATACAATATTTCTCAATTGTATGAATTTTTTGAAGATAATAATAATTTACTGATCCATGTCCTACTAAGGGTGAAGACGTGGATTCCTACATTTCTCAAGGATATTTGTGCGTAAGTGAATATAAAGAACATGACTGGGATTTGAACTCGTCTCTTCGATTTTCATTTCCGAGCCGTTATCACTTGCACCATCCACACATTTAAACTTACAGTACCTGGTATTCTCAACCGGTCACCTAACTACGAACTAAGCTGGGATGATGTTGCTTAACTTCGGCGATCTATAGATAACCTTTAATTGAACTTGATATGATCGCAGGCCTGACGTTTAAGAAGGGCCATAAATAATACATTGTTATACATAAAAAGAATACAAAGAAATAAAAATTGAAAACTGTCGGGTAAGAAACTGTCCAGCACCTGATATTCCTAAACCATGAAGAATACATTTTTATACATGAAATATAAACCTATCTATAGTAACTCCACGGTTTCGTTAAAAAAAACGTCGTTAAAAACGGCCATAAGCTTGATGAAAACAAAGTTTGAGCGTCAAAATGTTTATTATTAAGAGGAAAAAAAAAACAAAGCATTTTTATTATTTATTAATTTTTTCCATTCATTTTAGAAGTCTTTAATCAAAAAATCTTTTATTTTTCTGTCAAATTAACATGACTAAATAACAACAAATTTTAGCCTATTTTTTGCAGTAATAGACATTAGTATGGAAAATGTTGCAAAAAATAAAAAAAATATCAGATTTTAATAAAACTTTCAGAAACTATTAAAAAAATGATTAAAATTATTTTAAATATGTTTCTTTTTTAAAGTTATGATATCTTTTCTTTACATATGTCCCCCATCTCACAACTAATTTTATTAAAACTCTAGAAATTTCATCGCTGAGCATTTTAGAGAGTATATCATTTAAAAGCAGAATCTAAATCAGGCTTTTCTTTAAAAAAAAAAATATCAAATCACGTGTTACCGAAAATCAGCTGCGAATTGTAACATACAAAACCCAATAAAACAAAGACATTATTTAATTTCAAAAGCTTTTTGCTGCTTTTATGAATAAGAACAATATTGTCTGGGGGCAAAAAAATCTCTCAGTGAAAAACAAATTTTTACAATTGTTTGGTAAATCATTTTTTTTTAGAATTTGACATTATAGTTGTTAAATATTTTAAAATTAATTATCGAATCTAAATCTCATAGTCAGTTCTGTTATTAAGTAGGTCTATCTGTTTTTTTTTTTTTTTTTTTTTTTTGTGTGTGTGTGTGTGTGTGTCCATGAAAACGGTTTTATTTCAAATGTATGGATGACCGGAAGAAGCAAGAGTACAAAATGAATTTTGTACTGCTTTATAGCGAGAGTTATCAATTTTTTTTTTTTCGTTTCAAGTAACTTACTTAAAAGTAAAAAAAATAATTAATTGAAATAAATTATTTATTTTCGAAACTGTCATATAACAATTAAGATTAAAAAAATATGAAAATATTAACACGTTAAAAAATTTATAACATTTCAAATATGAGAAGTGTACCTACAATTATTAGGTTCCTCTCTTATGAAATTTATATGGTCTTATACTTTTTATCTCAGATATGACATTTTTTTTTCATAAATGAGACAATATAAAACTTAATAATAAAACAAATGGAGATAAATTAATAATTAATAAAAAATAATACCTTAAAATTCCAGTAGATGCACATAAAAATTATAGATACCTCTCTCATTAAAAATTATAGATACCTCTCTCATTAAAAATTATAGATACCTCTCTCATTAAAAATTATAGATACCTTTCTCATTAAAAATTATAGATACCTCTCTCATTAAAATTTATAGATACCTTTCTCATTAAAAATTATAGATACCTTTCTCATTAAAAATTATAAATACCTCTCTCATTAAATTTACTCCCAGCAGTTATAAAATTTTAATTTTTTCATATTTTTAAGCATCTTCAACAAACGTAAGGTTAAAATAAAGTGCGTAAAAAAATAAAATATAATAAAATTTTAGACTGCTGAAAGTATTTATTGCTTAATAAAAATTAAAAAGTAAATAAATTCGTTCACTTAAACTTTAAAAAATAAACTAGAAAAAAATTACGTCATTTCTTTTCTTCCTCTCATGTTAGTTGTCAATATGTCGATGAAACAATCACTCATTACTTGTCAATAGTCCCTGCTTTTAAGACATGTTTTCTCTTATTTTAAACTACATTTTTCCTCGAAGAAAGTAAGTAATGTTTGTTTCCAAATATATTAAATAAACTAGAAATTTTCAAATTTTCTTCAAATTACTTTTAAAAAGTTATAACTGATTTCACAAGATTTTTAAAAGGAGAATTTAACCTTTATTTACAAATTTCTCAAAAATGGCGGATATCATGGATTTCATGGTAATTTCGCTGACTAAAAAAATAAAATATTTAGCAAAAATTTCAGACGTGCTAGGAATGATTAAAAATGTAATAGATAATTTAAAAAAATACTTTGGTCTTTCCTCTTAATAATAACATGAACATTTAACCAATTAAGATTTGTTTCCATCAAGTTCAACGCCGTTTTTAACATGCTATGTTCTTTTTTGAGCGAAACCGTTGAGTTACCTTCCTATATATGAGAATTGAAAACTGTCAGGTCCTAGGCGACTCCCAAGCCATGAAGGATACTTAGTTATACAAGAAAAGTAAAACTATAAATACAAATTTTAAACTGTCAGGTTCTATGCTTGAATACTGCAGTATGCATAATATTACTTTTTTATTATTATCTGTACAACTATTATTTGTGTGTACAATTATAATACTTTTCTAAATTAAGAGCTAGAATCAGTTATTTTTCGACGGAGAAACATACACGATAATAGACTCGAAATAATGGAAAGAAAAATCTCTTAAATCTTCATCGTTCTGCTTCTCTTTAATGTTGGTTAGCACATTCTGAAATTAAATGCTACCTCCCAGTCTTTAATCCAGATGTTGCGAAATTGTTCCAAAAGAAAATAGGTTACGATTGTACCTTTCAATAGATTTTCTTTTCAATCATTTTCCTACAACGTTGTTATTTTCCTGATAAGCTTCTCGGCCATTGAACGTTTACGAAACAAAAGCAAATGAATCTTTCATCAGATCCCTTACTGTGAAACAAAGACAAAGAGATAGACAAAAAATATAAATGAAAGCATACAGCTGTTAAAGCACGTATTTGTTGTTCACAGGAGACACTGTTTAGAATGCATCTCGAATTATCCAATAACTACTACAAGCCAATCTCTAGCTTGTGTTTGTTTGTTTTTTTTAATCATTTCGCCTCAAGCAAGGTGATAATGCCACTAGGATACATGGGTTATAGGTTGAAGATAATGACAAAACATTGATCAGGATAAGTTAGGAAAGGCCAATAAAAGAAAGCGGTTTCAGGAAGAGGCACGGTGGAGTAATGGAAAGCGGATTGAGGAATCGCAGAGTCGAGTTCGAATTCCAGTCGAATCCATTACATTCACTTACGTGCTAATACCCTTTGGAAAGGTGTGAATCCTCTTTCTTCTCCCTTCAGCTATGGGTAAATAGCAGGGCAGACTGGGTTCTATAGCCTTGGATGGCAACTGGTCTAGGAGAAGGAAAACTCTGAATTCAAACCTGCTCTTAGAGGAGGGTGAATGGAGTCTCTCTGAGCCTTGGTTGGCAATCCATTTAGTGATGGTGTCACGATAAAAATACCCTTGATAGCCCTAGTGAAGCATCAAGAATTCAGCTATTTGACAAGATTATGAACTACATCAATCACAGGATTGAAGATAAGGAATACTGGAAAGGTGTAGTGAGTTCAATCTCGGCTGAGGCCGCAAGATGATGATCAGGAAGAGACAAGTTGAAGTTTGACGATGTATTTAATTTTTTTAAGATTATAAGTAGCAGAGAAACAAGACATCGAAAGAGTTTCACGGATGATAAGTGTGAGAAAATAAAATTTTATAATAATAGTTCAATAGTAAGAAGGGGAACCCTAGCTTCAAATCTAGTAGCACACTTAAATTCATGTAGGCAAGGCACTAGTGGCAAGTAGGTAAGCTGACCAGAACAATTGTCCTGAAAATATTTGTAGAAAAGACAAGATCAAGTCGGAAGGAAGCCACGTCAAGTCGATGAGAAGGTGACAGTATTTGAGATGACTGCTCCGGGCCGATTACGTTACGTGCGCTTCTTTGAATGTAGTCAAGAATCTCAAGATATACAACACGAACACCAAACCAGAAATACGGCAGCAGTATTCAATGCACGGACGAATGATAGCTTTATACAAGATGCACAAGATGGATTCTGGTGAGAAAATTTTCTGGAATTGCAGCTTGAACCAAATGTTCTTGCAGTAAATGTAGTATTTGATTCAATATTGTCACTGCACATCACGTCAACGGACAGCATCAGCCCAAGAAGGCGTAGAGTGTTGCTCTCCTGCAGGTTATCATCAGTCTACCCCAGTGGGCGAAATAAAGGATTCAGTTCGACATTCCAACCAACCGAAGAAGGTCGCAGCGTACAACGGCCGAAACGTTGTGATATGGCAACAAAGATGAGGATGATAGTCCGAACAATGCAAATAGTATACATAATACGTCATCTCAGAAATATAGACAGATATTCGCATGATATTTTAAATATAAAGATATCGCAAGAAAACTTACCAGTCGGTAAAGAAATATCTATGGTACGTTAATAATTTCTCTTTCGGGATTCTATTTGGAATTGGAATTATATGAATTCCTATCAGGTTTAATTATTGGCGGCCACAATATTAAATATCTAATATATGTAAAACGACATGGTGTTGATAACAGATAAGATAGCTATTCTACAAAAGCTACCACAGAAGGTAGCGAAGGAAAGCGAGAAGAAGGGACTAAGTGTTGTGGTAGAATCCACCTAATTTGCATAGTGGAGTACCGACCATATAAATATGGTTGGTACCGGGAAGAGAGGGAGGAATCAAGGGATTCACTCTCAGTCGAACTCTCTGCATTTTGCAGTGAGGGACCCGGACGAGGCTTTGCCGAGAGGCAGGGTTTCGTCTGGGGTGGTAGACAGGCCTTGAACCCGTCTAGGCGGGTTCAGAAAGGTCATATTTTTAGCCGAGCCTACGGGCTCGGAGATACCCACTTTAAACCGGCCTTGTGCCACATTTTATCCTCGTGGGTGGATAGATAAATACAGGAATCAAGAGATTCAACCAGAGACTCTGCCCGACTGCGACTCAGTCAACACCTTCTCCAGGAACGGTGTTGAAACTTGACTAATGCATGGAATAATAATACAACACAAAATGTACTTAGAACAAAATGTATTGAAACAAGAAAGTGTACACAATATTTACATATAGTCTTTTGTATATTCTTGGGAAGACCGTTCCTGGAGAATGTGTTGACTTAGTCGCAGTCGGGCAGAGTCTCTGGATTGAATCTCTTGATTCCTCCCCTCGTCTTCCTGGTACCAACCATATTTATATGGTCGGTACTCCACTATGCAAATTAGGTGGATCCTACCACAACAAACGGTCTTACCAGGAATATACAAAAGACTATATGTAAATATTGTGTACACTTTCTTATTTCAATACATTTTGTTCTAAGTACATTTTGTGTTGTATTATTATTCCATACATTAGTCAAGTTTCAACACTAAGCGTAAACTGAATGAAGACGGAATGCATGGTTGTTAACAAAAGGAACAGTTCAACATGCAAACGACTTTAATATCTGGGATATGTTCTAACAGATGACGGAAAGTGCGACACTGGAATCTGAAGACGCATTCAGATAGCTATAAATGAATTCTAAAAGCCATGCAGATTATTAAGAGCCAGAAAAACTAGAAATAAAGAAAAGAGTACTGAAATTTTACGTGATACCTGTTCTCCTGCATAGCAGTGAATGCTGGACAACCTCCTCAAAGATGAAGACGAGACTTGAGACCGCGCAAATATGGTTCTGCAAATGAATGCTGAGGATACTATGGACAAAATATTTGAGCAACAACAAACTTTTAAAGAAAATGGAAGCAAAAAAAGAAAATTTATACCTAAAATAAGAAACAGTTTTACATTTTTAGGGCACATAATGAGAAAGGAGGGCTTAGAATATTTGACACTCACAAGGCAGATTGAAGGCAAGAGGGACAGTGGAAAACAACGCATAACATAGTGAGCTTGAATAAATGGATGGCAGAACAGGGTTTAGGAGAAATAAGATAAAGACAAAACTTTTTAAGCGCTAAAAGGGAATGGAAGTTGTGGAGAGCCATAACCGCTTACGTCCTGAGGGGACATGGTACTTAAAGATGAAGCTAATGTCATTAACCCTCGCATTAATTCCAGGTCACTGGAAATCCCTATTCTTGATTTTCACTATATTACTTGAATTGGCAGGAAGTTGTGGAGAGCCATGATCGCCTACGTCCTGACGGGAAACAGCAGATAATTAAGACGAAGAGAAGACTGAGGCATCTGCTGTTGATGTTTTTCCTCTCAGTCTTATTCAATATTTATATTATAAAAATGAAACTGCTATGTAATACCAGTCTTGCTATAAATCAAGGAATGTTAGGAAATTTGCTTATAGATTAAGAGCACACTTTAAATCAACGGAATATGGCTCTGCAGATGGAGGCGGTGAATACCGATGACAGAAAATGGAAGAAGTTTTAAGGAAAATGGAAAGAAAAAGAAATCTTCGTCTTAGAATCAGAAAGAAATCGTTGAAATTTCTGCTACGGTGTAGGAGATTTTATATTCACAGCATATATTGTAGGCGCAGTGGAAAAATGCATGTGTAAATGGATCACAGAATAAGACCTTGGAGGGATAGTAGAAAGACAAAGCTTGTAGGAGCTACAAAATATAGGAAGTTGTGGAGAGCCATTATCGCTCACGTCCTGAAGAGACAAGATACATTACAAGATGTAGAAAAAAGACTTACTATTTTAAACTCAGCATAATTTGGCACTGGAAAAAAGAGACATTTTCTACTTACACATGGGACCTCCTGTTCAATTCTTGCTATACTCGAATCAAATGGTCATTTAGGGAAATATTGCTGATAACTTCCACAAGAACCGTCTTCATTTTCTGTGGGATGCAGCTGTGGTTGGGGAGCGGCCAAATCAGACATATCATCGGCCCTCCCCAACAGTTACCAAGAATTGAACACAAAGTCCCACGTGTAAGTAGAAAGAAGTGCTTTTTCCACAATGCTGGATAATCGAATATTTTAGTAAAGAGAAATGGGACTTATACTAAGTTAAAACTTAATTTAAAAAAAAAAAACTCCCCCCCGCCACGTTTTCAGTAATTATTCCAGTCGAAATGTCGGAGACTAAACCGACTACCCCACTCCAATTTACCAGTGAGGCGGCTTGTTTGCAAGCCAGTAGAACAAAAAACATGACCTAACAGAGGGCGGGAGAACTCTCAACGGCCAGCTGGTGTCTCCTTAAACCACCGTGGAAAAGGCAACGGGAAACCACTCCACTACCAATTCCAAGACAAATTATGGCTAACAACTCAGATTATGAGGTTATTATGAGGTGGAGAGACATGATCGAGGACATCCTGAAAGGACATGGCACATACAAAGAAAGAATAATTTGGCACAGGACTACAGTTTGCGGTGGTCAGTTGAAGTAAGTTTGAGTCAGTCGTTCACTTTCTGAGCGACTGTTCGGTTCTCTCTCTTCCTACGGGCGGGGCCGAAGGAGGAACCCTGGAAGGTAAAACCGGCCCTGAACGTTGAACGGGCAGCTATTTTCTCCTTCTGGGAAAGCCCACGTTTAAAACCTTGTGCCCTGAACCCGTTTATACGGGTTCACTTTTGAAAATGCTCGTTTTGAACTCTCTTCCTACGGGCAGGGAACCCGAAGGAGCCTACGCCTAATGGCTCTCCTTCGGGGAGGAAACCGGCCCCTGAACCCGTTTAAAAAGGCCTTGTGCCACATGACACCCTCGTGGGGGTGACTGAATATTGTCAGTTGACGTAAGTTTTCGACAAATTTGTTTGAATTTCTGGGATGTGAAGTTATCATTATTTATACTGTTTATATTGTGACTACTCTCCTCAACCTTTGTTTGTTATTTGAAAGTCTGAGACTTTGCACCCTGCATCCAAAAATAGTGTTTTCGGCTGTTGTTATATGTTGTCAATAGAGCCGTTTTTTTCTGAGTATCTACAACCGAAAGTTTTGTTTTTTATATTATTAATAAAAAAGGTTTATAAGAAATGTTAAATACTGAGAGGTCGCAAGATAACTGGCCAGTAAATAAAGATATATTTGCAGTGTGTTAATAAAATCGCTTTAAGTATTATCGTTGGAATTGTGGACGAATTCTTAAAGGGAGAGGCGACGTTTCTGCTTTTCATTAGGTTCTTTTCATTGAAACTTCTTCAACATTGTTATTTCCATAACAGCCGGCCGTTGATTGAATGTTATCAACACAAAGCTGGCTGACCTTTGATGAGATTCGTTTCTTTGATGCAAACACAGAGAAAAGATAGACAAATGCGAAAGGAACAAACGATTACCATTTGGCCAGATGAGTGTCGAAGGGGAAACGAACTTGTTGGCAAAAGAATATTGATTTACTTGGCGAAACGGGAGCGACAGTTACAGCTGACTGTCTGCGAGGAATGGATTGAGGGAAGAGCAGATGGATTCGATGGCGCCATTGTACCCAACTGCTGCTAATACCAAAATGTTTACCTTTGTGTACAAACAGCATTGAGTTTATTTAAAAGTGATACTTGAACGAGAAAGGCTGCCCTAACAAGTATTCGAAAGAAAGGTTTAGTGTAATTAAACTTTAACAAAAATTCGATGAAATCCGTTTGCAGTTTCCAGATCTGGAAGATGGTAAAAATAATATAACAAAAAATGATATAAGAAAGAAATAATATAACAAAATATGACATAAGAAAAAAATAATGACAAAAAATGTCTAAATACTTTATCTTGTAGAGGAAACTCCACGAATTGGGTATATAAGAGATTTAGAATGGATTCTTAAAAATGAAAAATGAAAGCTAAAAGAAAAAAAAACTACTATATCCAGCAGGTAAAAAATTTCAGACAGAAATTATATTGATTGGAATAGAATTGCATTTTTTCAGCAAAATCGCCAACGTAATTAATTATTATACATTTGCAAACAAAACTTCATTTTCCGTTTTAAAAATCTTGCAAAAATAAAATATATATTTCTGAAAAGTTATTTGAGAAAAATTAGCAAATATAAAGTTAATCTGATTTGAAAGAAATATTGTTTACTTATAGCATAAAATGTTGTATACAAACATTCCCTAAATACGAGCTCTTGTTTTCTGACGTATTAATCGATTTATAGACAGCGGGTTGACTGCCGAGCCTGCTCATAGTTAATTATGGTGTAGCAGACGATACATTTCATTATGTTTTTTTTCCTTAACTGGGAACAACCCTTAAAACATTTTTGACCTTTTAAGAAACGATTTATCGGTATGTATATCCATATTTCAGAAATTATGTATGTATATATATATAAAAACAAATCCAATTTAAAAAAAAAATCGGGGCTCTTCAGATTGTAATAAGCTTCAAAATATGATTAGTACATATAGTTTTACTTAATAATAATAATCCGTAAGAATTATCTCATAGAAACTGAACTTTAAAAATAATAAGAAAGCTTTATAACCTATTCAATTTTAAATTGTAAAAAAATTGTAAAAAATGAAAACAAATCTTGTAAAAATTCAAAAATAATTTTGTTTATGAAAAACTCCTGAAACTTTCACAAAAAAACGATAATTATCTGATTTTTGCAAGAATTTTAAAATTAATGTGTCTGTTACTGCAAAAAGAAGTCGAAAATTTTCTGTGCAAAATTAATTAAATAATCAAAAAATACTTTGATCATTCATCATAATAATAGCATAAGGATTTTGACAATAAAACTGTTTTCATTACGATTGAGACGAGTTTTCACCACGGTATTTTGATTTTCAACTTTTTCGTGGAGGAATATAATATTATAAATGACACAAACAGGCGACTGACAAGCAGTTTTCTAATCATTGTCACTGCACAAAACACACACACACACACACACACACACACACACACATATATATATATATATATATATATATATATATATATAATATAAATTTATTTAAAACTAAATTTATTATAAAAGTTTAATCTGTACGAATATCTAGCATGATTAGACTGTTGGTTCAGATGAAAATATTTCTGCGAACCCTTAAACACACACACAACTCACGCACACATATAAATATATACACACACGCATATATATACATCCTACACACACACACTTATATATATATAGGTAATCCGTATGGGTAAACCTTAGGTGGATAAAATCCAGAGAGCTCAATATAAATCCAGAGCAAATAATTTAAATAAAAACAGACCACTTTAAGGTTCCATGTAATAAATTATTTCACCACAGCCCTTTTAAAGGACTGCGGATCATCAGACTTTACTTCCAAAGGTTGAAACAAAAAAAAAAATATAATATATATATATATATATATATATATATATATATATATATGTATGTATGTATATATATATATAAATAAATATATATATATATATATATATATATATATATATATATATATATATATATATATATGTGTGTTGGAATTACTGTAAAATTATATATATATATATATATATATATATATATATATATAGAAAAAGTTTCAAATTAAAAAATAATAATGTTTTATTTTATGAAAGTATTTATTTATTTTATATATATATGATATTTCAAACAGTAATTTTAATTTATTTGTAACAAACAGTTATTTCTGATGAAAAATTGAGGACAATTTGAAATATCAAATATATAAATAAATAAATACTTTCATAAAATAAAACATTATTATTTTTTAATTTGAAACTTTTTCTATATATACATATTAAGAAAGTATACGTGGCTTCTCATTATGCTATATATATATATATATATATATATATATATATATATATACATGTTCGATGAAATTGACTCACCTTATCCTTTTAATTTAGCTCAGCTTTTGTTTCATCTGTGAAGAGAACATTCTTCCAGTCTTCTACAGTGAAACTTTTGTCTCTTGGATTTGTTGGCATTGCTTATTAGCGGCTTAAATCTTCATGTACTAGATTTGTAGCCTTGTTCTAACACCCACCGACGGACTGTTGAAGAGGCAAGACTAACACATTGCTCTTCGCTTAGACTGGCTGCAATTTCTTGGTTAGTTATAGTCCTATTCTTCCCCAATTCTCTCTTGATTACCCTGCCAGTTCTGTCATCAATCTTTTTCTTTCGTCCCCTTGTTTCCTTCCTTGGAGCAGGAGTGGCCTTATTATGTGCCCTAAGCACTCGAGAGACAGTTGATTGCGAAGTTAATCCAATTTCTGCAATTTCTCCGGTAGACTTGCCTGCTTTTGAGAGGGCAATACTATATACTTTAAGTGGTTCTGAATGGCTATTTCAAGTTGTTTTTATACTGGATGAGGCGTTCGGGAATATTCTGGAATATTCTAGATTTAATTTAAGCTCTTCTAGAATTCTCTAGAATATTCTTCTGGGTGTATTGTAAAATAGTTTTCAATATGTTGTCAAAAGCTCTTTAAATTTACCAGTTTAATCATTAAAATGCGATATCTAAGTCACTTTTTTTGGACAGAGGTTTTTTCCTGAATCTCTTTTATATCCAAATTTATAATTATCAATAGAATACCTTCGGGTGAATAAACTTTTTTCCTAGGTGGTCGGGAAGGGGTCTTTATATTAGTAAGATTAAAAATTATTTTAACCCCCAAAACAATAGACAAATATATTTTTAGTAAAAAAAATCAGGTGAGTCACTTTTATCAAAGAACACTGTATGTATATACATATATAGTCAGACGGACTGACGATTGCGTCCAGCATGAAATAGCCTGTCGCCTCTGAGTTTTGACTTCAATGTTCACTTATATATTTATATTTCCATACGCTCTATCTTTGATATTGAGCACTTTATCCCATCAATATAGCACATCTTAAAACTATATTTCTTCATATATATATATATATATATATATATATATATATATATGTTTGTGTGTGCGTGTTCGTGTGTTTGTCTATGTGTGTGCATGTGTGAGTGTGTTATATTGGGATTGTCATCACCCTTGTCAGTGAAATTAGGGAGACAGAACTATCGGGGAGGGGTGACATCTGTGCTAGACGGAAGTCACAAGTGATCTTAACCTTGTATGTTTGGGTGTACTGGCCTTGTTTAGACTGTTGACCTCACCAGAAAATGTGTTCTCTCCCAGAAATTGTAACTAAGGTCCTCTGACCATTGTTGCAGTATAAACCACACGTGGGCTCTGTGCGGTTGGAGCCTGAAAAGTACAAATGTGCCTGAGCCGTCCTCTACAACAGGGATTGGATACGAGACGCCAGCCATATATATATATATATATATATATATATATATATATATATATATATATATAATAAACTATAGCTCTAACATTCGTCCCACACTCTCATACTTACACTCTCTCTAAATTTTATTTTTTATTCCCGGGGTTAATTTTTTCTGTGTTCTTTTTGAATTTGTAGGTCTGATGAATTGGATCGTATTTATGATTCCAATGGAATAAATTATGACCATGGAATATTAGTGTTTAAACCTTTTTATTATATCCTTACTCTGTCCTGGACATTGAGTTCTACTTGGATTCTATCCTCTTGGAATAATTTTTTTATTTTATTTATTTTTTTCATACAAATATATATGTATGTGTATGTATGTATATATATATATATATATATATTTATATATTTTGCATATGTATGTCTATATTTAACACTAATATTATTTATATATACATACATATATGTATATATATGTATATATACATATATGTATATATACATATATATGTGTGTGTGTGAGTGTGTGTGTGAGTGTGTGTATATGTGTATCTGTGTGTGTGTGTTTAAGCATTTCATATCACATTCCAAGCGAATATACTAACAGAAAAAATGGATCTTCCTTTCCCAATCTACTGATAATGAGGAGGGATGATGCTGATGACATAGGTATTCGTAGTTGGGATAAGAATGATCTTGAACAGAACAAAATCTTTACCAACTGTTCTTAGAAATAGGGCTGAAGGTACAGCATTCCATAGCAAAATTGTAATCTGGAAATGGAATGAAGGCAGTGATAGCGCCTATCTACAACTCATCATAAAACTCCGTATGTGGAATTAGTAAGTACTAAACGCTTGAAATACGTCGTTGTATGGATCAGTCATATCAAATTTAGTATAGAGGATAAGGAATCTGAACATATAGGTAGTTTCGCCTAATGCCCCAAATTGATGCAATATCAAAACCTTCTGTTCGTTTCAGGTTTTTAAATAGGCACGTCAGATTGAAACTTTCATATAAATGTCATGCATGACGTCAAAACCTTTCTGAAATACCTAAGCTGTCAGCTGTATACAACCGCCTCAGATTAAGGAATAAAATGGATTTGAGCAAGTCTTGACGACGCTCTCCTTTTTCCAATTTTGTAGACTGGCGCTACAGAATCACGAATAATCAACTGATACCAGAAACCACATCACTTGGGCATTTTGAGGAGCAGCAATAACCAAAATCGATAGCACATATCACTCGAAAAGAAAATAATGACATGATCATGCTTTTGAAGTTTTACACGACTTCAAAAAAGATTAGGAAAGAAACGACCCCATCAATAACGGAAGGAACGATAGCAGCTACTGGACCGGAGAAAATTATTTTACCTGAAAAATTGTTTTAAAGGAATGATTTTATGAATTTTAACCGACAGGCTGTTCGGTCAATGAATGTTGAATGTTTCTTCATTCGAACCGGTTAATATTGCCATTAGCCTTAATACGTATATATTTACTATTGCACACCAACATTTGCCGACATTGATAAATTGCAAAGAGCTAAGGAACTTTAATTCCGACAGAGGTTAGGGATCGCGACAACCAGAAGAAAAAAAAGGTAACGTTTTCATTTTTCTGAGGAGGTAATGCAAAATTTATAAAAGATGAAAAGATGACTGATGCTTTGATAATATGAACTATCAACGGGTTTCTAATGCATTTAACAAAGGCGTACATGTGCGCATGCGCTCCTGCATTAAAGTTCATACGTATGCAAAAACGCACAAATGCAAGGACAGATACGCAAACACACACATAGTGAGAAAAGCATATATGCACACAAACGCGAATAAAACAAAGGTGTGCTTCTTTGAGAGTGTTATTAATCATGCACAGCCATGATCCGCACAATCTCTCAGTGAACTAATACAATAACATGCAACAACACTTACACACACACATACAAATATGGGAACAGACACACACACACACATAGACACAAAACGCATACAAACACATGCACATACATAGAGCAAAACTTACATTACAAAATTGAAACATATAATTATACAGTTATGCACTCGAACGCACATACATTACTTACAGATGAAAACAACATACCATACGGTCAAACACAAATGCACAAAGAAACGTACACTCACACGCACGAATATATACATACAATCCCTCACACACATGGCTGAACACACAAAAGAAAACATAATCGCACGTACGCTTATGCAGACACTTACAGACACATACAAAAATAACATAAATTTGCATAAATGCAACTGTAAGCACACAGAAACATTCATTCGCATACACGCATACATGTGCACTAAGACATAAACATCCAATCACACACACTCACATAGATACAAGCAAGCACACACAAATGTACAAAGACATGCACGCAAGAAAATAAAACTTTTATTTATACATACACATTCAGCCGCCGCCCCCACCCCGCACACACGCGGATGCACAAAAAGGAAAATATCTCAATCACGGATACACACACTTACGCACAAATAAAAATTAACATACAATCGCATATATGCATTTGTAGGTACACAGAAATACACGTGTACTCATATACATGTTCACATAAACATAAACATCCAATCACACACACACACACTAACATACATACATACATACATACAAGCATGCATACACACAGATGCACAAATATATGTACACAAGGAAAAATAGAACGCGCACAGATGCATATACATCCACCACCACTCCGACACATACACGCAAACACACACTCACTTACAGGTGCTCATAGATAAAGACGTCCAATCTCACGTACACACAGACAAAAGAAATTAACATAAGTATCCCATCTCACAGACACTTACCTGCAAGCATGCACGCACAACTGCACAAGCAACATGTTCCCAAGGAAACATAGAACCAGACATATATACATGAACATATGTATAAACTCCGCGCACGCACAGACACACGGATGTACAAACATGTATACTCATACGTACGTACGCACACAATGAACAGTCACATACACGCCCCCACCCCGCCGGGCCACCGTTAATAAAACAGACATAAAATTACACCCAAAGTCGCATGCACTTAGGCGCATGCGTACAAGGAACATCCGCACTCACCTAGCCACGGATCTATACAGCGTTACACACCAAATGGATGTGGTAAAAACTTTAAAAAGTCAATATCGCGCTATTCTCGCTTTTCACCATTCATTTTTAAATCAGTATATTTTCGTTTTGGTTTTCTTAAAATTTTCATAACTCCCCACGCAGCTCTTTCCGTATTTCATCTTTCTTTTCATTTTCCGTTTTTTAATTTTTTTTAATTTTTTTTTTTATCGTAACCCGTCACGAAATCACATCACGGCGCCATTGAATGTACTAGTCTTCGATGTTTAGCACTGGGTCAGTGCTGAACATCGAGGACTAGAAATGAAAAAGAAAAAAAAAATCAAACTAGGTGATGGGGAAGAAGATCAGTAGAAATAAATGCTTGTGGTTGCACAAGTTTACTTTAAATCCTAAATTTCCATTTTCTTCTTTGC